>RCHF01000533.1:0-41584 GCA_003987895.1 Neonothopanus nambi | reverse complement strand
CTTTGATGTCGTTGGGGAAGGTCGCTGTAACCTACCATCGATATCGAACAGATCCTGGCTCATGAACGGGAATGTCTTGCAATGCCATATGTTGCCGTAGTATACAGCGCACTGTTGTCGTTTGAGCAAAGTGACACGCTTTTTTTCTTAAGAGTGTTACGCACCATGAGAATGTACTAAACAGCGGTAAGTTCGCGTTAGCTGTGTATTCCATGAGAATACATCAACATACTGTGAAACAGATGCCGATATCGATGTTGAGCTGGGTCCTAAGACGAGGCACTATTAGATAGACCCTTAAATTTCATCAACGATCTAACGCACCATAAAGGCAAATACATATTGCCCGAGCCAATTCTGTGCGTTGAGATTAGTCACGTTCTGAGAACGGAATGATAATCCGTACAGATTCCAGTCCAAGCAAACTGCCAACAACTGGAAAGTCTTGAGCATAGGGAATATGAGGGTACGAAATTGATACATACACCCATTCCTTCATTATTACTAGCTCCTCCAAAGATACTATACACGAGTAATTAGATCATAGCTTTGATTGTGGAGGCACGGGACGTACTTGCGAATAGTTGCAGAGGTATGATTAACCTATGCGCTGGGTGATTAACATGAAGCCCGCAATGATGCACAATGGACATACCAAACAGAAAATTGTCCATCCAGTCATGACAGGGAAGATCCACTGAGGAACGATTTCCCAACAGAAAATCGCCGCAAATACACCCCAGAACAACTACTCGTTTTGGTTCATCAATAACGAGTCTGATAGATCTGACGGAAGACATGAACTTCGACGTACCTTTGTTCGTTTACTACCGAGACCACCATCAAAATGAAGCGCCTAGACGACGTCAACCGCATGTTCTCGTCAAGGTAGACACGCACTCACCTGGAACATATTCGCCGTCATGATGTTCGTTGGCCAGAACGTGATTGACGGATACACCAAAGCCTCTTGTAAAAGACCGGCGAAAGCATAACCGATAAGTTGACTAGAAAGTAACGTAAAGATAGCAATAGCAGGTTCCACTTTATGGTTGCTGAGATAATAAATTAGCGTACGAAGCGTACTCTAAACTGCCACTTACTAGAACAAATCCTGCACCGAAATGACCTGGATAGCTGTCGCCGAGTTGGAAGCCGTAGATGCCATAATGATGAGCGCAGCATGTTCTTTGATGTCTGTCGAAACGGAAAAAAAAGGGAAAAGAAAAGGTCAGCCATACGTACTAAAATCAAACGACTCGGACTTACTGAAAGGACCGGGATTGATAAATTTCAACACAGGGCCCCAGCGAGGAATGAATTTCTCCCATGCTTTACCGAGGAAGTAACTGACGATCAACAGGAAACCTATTACCTGATCAGAGAAAGATAAGGCGGGAGAACGACCGTCGCTACGTACCTTGAGAGACCAGGAGTGTCTGCGGCTTGAAATAATACAGCTGTGCCAAAACGGCTCTGAGAGTGGAAGTTCAGTCGTCTCGTTCGAAGGAGTCGTTCGAGATGAGCTAACCCGAAGGCAGAAAAGCCGAGCCCGAGAAACATCATGCGAAAAGTGAGAACGGGTAGGTCGATATCGTCTCTGCGATATACGTCACCAAACGCTTCTGAGAACTCAAACACGGAACAACTGACCTGGTACTTAAAACTTTGATAGCAACATCGTGCGCAGTCCTAACCATATACTCAGAGTCGGCTGCTTCACCACTCTCCAGACGAGCCTAAGGCATCGAGGACGTTCTTGAGACACCAACAGAGCACCGAGTATGCCCATCACTTACCTCGAGTTCCTCAGTTTCTTTAAGCCTCTCCGCGTCAGTCATACCATCCACCACCTCAACTCCATCATCTTGAGAAAGCTTCTCGACGTCGATCTCGTCGTCACTGCGTTCTTTGGCAGACATTCTGGCGTCTCTAGCCTATTCCAAGATTGAGGAAGTGAGCTGCGAGTAGCTGAGGAGCCCGAAGAATCGGCATTAGGGTCCCTCATGCTAGTTATATACTCTGATGCTCTAATATTAGACGGGAAGATAAGAAGAAAAGTGTGCGCATGCGGGTCCATGCCCTTTTGACTTCTTATCGCACGGCTCTAAATGAAATTGTTTCGTTGACAAGGAACTCGAATTATAGATAGAGCGAAGCGGCGAATAGGAAACGGCGAATAGGCCGCTTTGAACTTCCAAGGACACTACTTCCGTAGTTCAAGGAACGGTCGCCGTACTACACTCTATGAGTTTCAGTATCCAAATAAGTTCTGAGTCTTTCAAGAGATGTACTCACCTGAAACGTCATGCACATTGGCTCTATAGGACCATGTGCCAACATGCCAGAATCAGTGCACCCGCAGACAAGACACACGCCACAATCCCCAGTCAAACCAGCGACCATGGCTGTGATTCGTGAATACGTACATACATGGGAAGAACTAGAAGGTATCACTGGGATTCCCCGAAACTAAGCTTCCGTGACATCTTACTTAGTTAAAGTCTACCATGTGGATCCACATGATAAGTAGTGCTGGAGATGTATTTCGAATCTGTGCCATAAATAGTCCGGCGAAGGGGTATTCTCTGAATTTTGAGACCGCGCCGACAGTTAGAGCGGGGTAGGGCATTATATCCTCTGAAGCTTATTATAAGCAGTATGCATTCAAGGACCTGGAGTGAGATATACCAGAGGCAATTCGTGGACACGCTGAGCGTTGACTCGGTCGACCAGGCCAGGTAGTGGGAGATGATTGCGCAGGCAAAAATTCCCACGGCATGCTACCTGGATTATCGTCGGCCCGCCGGTGTTTTCAATCAACTTGCTCGCTCGTACCTCTTCGTACCTTGGACCCTGGTATTGTGCTGCTTGCGATGGTACCTTTCGAGACAGGTACAGATTTCGAAGAGCTTGACATCATACTCGCATAGCCATAGACTGCATTTGGGCAGTTCTATAATTACACAGTTCACTAGGAGGACGATAATCACCGAGTAGCCCCAACGAGTAGCGAGTCTGGGCTTGTCGGGGGAAGTTGACAATTGGATTGTGCTGTATGCTTGGTAGGAGTCAAAGCTCGGGGGATTGATAGTGAGATAGGGAGATTTACCGTTTTACGAACGTCTAGGTACCACTCATCATCTGCTCATTCCGCCAGATCCTGCCCCAGGCTCCCCTCTCACAACATCTTCAGGCTTCCGCTGCACGCATCCATTTTCTCTTCAAGACGACTCTCCCCGTTCAATCCACTGGCCGCTGCTTGCGCTCTACCCGCCCCTCCAAGCCTCTCTAACAATCTCATATCCAACAACAACCGCAAACCCCACCCCAAGAACCAGTACCTCAAATTTAAACAGGTACCTCGACTCATCGAATGTTTTTCTAAACCTCTCGATTGCTTCGTCTAGGGATGAGCCGCCCTCTCCCAGTCCAATGACACGGTTAAAAAGCGCATCGTTGGCTAGTAGACAAACCCACACGGTCAAATCAATGATCAACTTCCTCCAATTCCAACAGGACCACTTTGATTCTTTCTCTTTCTTCTCCGTCTCATCGTTCTGTGTCTGTGTCTGGCCCTCTTGCGGATGAAGTACACCTTTGGCAGCGCTAGTTCGTCGGCATCCGAGTCGGCGTCTTGCCTCCACATGTCGTCTCAGGGCGGGACTAAACCACGTCATCGCCTTGAATACAGCCTTTGTACCCAGATAAACTGACCAGACGAAGACAGCAGTCATCAGGTAGATGTTAGAGAAGAGCGCTAGCCAATAGGCAAGTGTGTGTGCTTGATCATGAATGACGAGGATGTCTTTGAACGTGTCAGAGACGGGTAGGGAGGTGGAGGCCTCGAGAATGAGAGTGTAGAACGTTAGGACGTTTCGACAGAGGGAGAGAGGTCGCATTGTGTGGGTAATTGTGGTCTGGGGGAGATTGATGAGGGTATAATAGGGAGACGGGGCGAACTTGTAATGTGATGATGCCAAAGTTGAAAGGTATGCGTGAGAGCCGCACTAAGTAACTGCTCAAGCGCTTACGACCAATTGTAAGCCGTTCGTGCAAGCTAAAGATAGAAATGATCGACGTTATAGCTCTGAGGACGAAAAAAAGAATTCTGGTCGTATAACTATTCGGTGGCAACTTTTGATATCACATTTCTACATTTCAGAGATAGTGACACGACGCGTTGCATGATCCAAGGAGAAAGTATAGGCAAACAACGGGAGGAGTAAAGAAAGAAAGGGCGTCAAAACAGCACAATTAAACGATGACTATCAACAGTGAACACGTCTCCCCATCTCATCTCATCTCACAACTAAATCATGGCAACGGTTCCTCCGGGACCTGGGTCTGAGCGCTAGCTTCTGGTTCCTCCACCATAACACTCCTCACCTTCTCACTAATAGCATCCACCCCATCAGTGAAACCAATAAGCTTCTCATTCAAACCGCCCGTGAGTCCCTGTTCCGCAGACTCGGAGTCGGAAGAAACAGGACGACTCTCCTCGTCCAAGACGATAGCCTGACGTCGGCCTCTACAAGCGACCCAGAGACTCCGGAATAGACCGTACACAGCTAAAGCAGCTATGAGAGCAGCTATATGGAAGTAGAAGAGGGTTAGAGATTCGTTGAAGACTTCAAGGAACCTCTCTCTAGCACCGTCGAGGGAGGAAGTGTTCTCGTCGATGACACGATTGAACCAGGCATCGTTGACGACGAGGGCAACTGAGCAGATGATAAGGGAAGCATTCTTCTCTTTCTTAGCCTTCTGTTCAGTCTCAACCTCTCCCCGAGCCTCTAGCTCTTGCTGGCGCTTAAGCGCCTTAATCTTTATTTCCACCATGGTTTCCTCTTTCAGCGCAGGTCTAAACCTCAAAAGGATCTTGATGACAGTGCGAACGGTGATCAAAAAGCCGTATATGGAGGTGAGACCAATGAGTATGAAGTTGGAGTGGACTGTTAGACAGTAAGACAGTGTATAAGCATGAGTGAAGAGTGTGAGTTTGACTTTGTCAGAGAAGGGTAGAGAGTCGAAGGGGTAGAGAATCTCGAGAATGGCGAGGTAGCATATCAATAGGTAGCGGATGAGTTCGAGTGCGCCCGTGACGAATGATTTGGGATTGATGGGTTATAACCCAGTCTGGTGAGAGTATATGTATTCGGGAAGATTCAGATGCTTGTCAGTGAAGAATCATGCTGAAGTTTAAGTACCTAAGTGACGAAGAAGAGAATTATGGTCGTATCACTGTGGCAACTTTAGATGGAATGAGTACCTTTCTACATTTCATAGTGACACGACGGACCAAGGACAGAATAGAAGCATAAGTAAACAAGGGGAGGAGTAAAGAAAGAAAGGGGATCAAAACAGCACAACAATGACTACCAACAGTGAACACATCTTCCCATCTTAGAGCCTCTCACAACCGAATCAACGGCTCCTCCTGAGCCTTAGCGCTATCTTTCGGTTCCTCCACCATTACACTCCTCACCTTCTCACTAAGAGCATCCATTCCATCAGAGAAATCAATAAGCTTCTCATTCAAACCGCCCGTAGTGAGACCTTGCCCTGGTACCTGCTGCATACCAGACTCCGCAGACTCGGAAGAACCAGGACGACTCTCCTCGTCCAAGGCGATGGCCTGACGTCGGCCCCTGAAAGCGACCCAGAGACTCCGGAAGAGAATAAACACAGCGAAAGTAGCTATGAAAGCAGCCACTTGGATGTAGAAGAGAGATAGAGATTCGTTGAAGACCTGAAGGAACCTCTCTTTAGCGCCGGAGGTGTTCTCGTCGGTGGCACCATTGAAGAAGGCATCGTTAATGATGAGGGCGACCGAGGAGATTGAAAGGAAGGCAAGACGGCGTAAGGCAGCCTTCTTCGCTTTCTTCGCCTTCTGTTCATGAACCTCAACCTCTCCCTTAGCCTCTAGCTCTTGCTGGCGCTTAAGCGCCTTAGCCTTCCTCCTCTCCATCAGTTTCTCTTTCAACGCAGGTCTGAACCTCAAAAGGATCTTGAAGAGAATGCGAACGGTGATCAAAGTCCCGAACATGAAGGCGAAACACATGAGTACGACGTTGGAGTAGATCGCTAGCCAGTAAGCCAGTGCATGAGCATGAGTGGAGAGTGTGTCTTTGACTTTGTCAGAGAAGGGTAGAGAGTCGAAGGGGTAGAAAATCTCGAGGATGACGAGGTAGCTTACCGCCAGATGGCGGATGAGGTCGATTGCGCGCATAACGAGTGGTTTGAGATTGATGGGGTGAAGTCTGGACTAGTGAGAGTATATGTATAAGGGAAGGCTCGGAGATATTTATCAGTGACGAATCATGCCGAAGTTTGCTGTATGTGCCGCGTGGGTACTTGAGTTTCTATACATCATAGAACGAATCAAGTTGAAGCAAAGCATATCAATCAGCAGATATGTATCATCATTGTATGTGTTCCTTGACTTACTAGCGCATTCACAGCGAATTGTGTCGGTGTTTCCAGATCGTCCCAAGACCCCCCGGCCTCAAGCGGTTCTGGCTCAGCCAAGACTCAGCCGATGCCAGTCATCTTGGATTACACCTTCCGTCGAATGAATCAATTCAAGGCCAGAACTGCGCACCGGGAAGCATAGCCTGAATTTAAATAGATTGTTTAGTGAACGAGCGTGAAGCTGTGGTGAGTTGATGGTCCGTGCGAGGACATGTGACCGTGGGAGCATAAGTGTTTTTTCGGGCCGAATAGCGCCTTGCCCCTCCCCTCGATGGGCAACAAGCTGAAGTTATCACACTACACTTACTTTCCAGCATGAATGTCTCTCCTATCAAGTCCATGGGTTCATAGGTATGAAGGAATGGCGGTAAGCCAAAACCCAAACCCAAACCTTTTTATTTTTTGCATAGGATGACTTCTGCATGCAACAGTTCCTTAAGTTTTACAGTCATAAATCTGCCTCCGAGTTGCTCAATTCAGGAACCTGGTCAGTACACGGGGAGGAGGTAGTGGCAAGTCGTTACCCATTGGCTTCATTAAATATCATGCTTGCAAGAGTTCACCTTGCAAGAAAGCTTGACGCTACGAGGACAGTATACGTAGTTCGGACCATGGGGCTGAATGGCGTTTCAGGCCCAGGGGTTGTGTCATAACTTCGATCATTTTGGCAGTTTGTACTACGCTCGCGTGTCTCATTCACTAATTCCGAGCGTCTGCTGATCCAAGTAGGCTTCGCCTTCAGGAATACGGCCGTATTCATGTTACCAGGCCGTTTAACATGCTATTAAAGCCATCTAAAGTATAGAAGACACAACTACTTCCAGGTATATTGTCAATTCGATATAAGAAACGGTGAGACGAAGAATCCCCGGCCATTATCAAGTGAGGCTCGCACTTCCCACTGCACAGTACCGTGATATACAACATAAAGAAAAACAAGCATTGACATCTTCATGATGACTGTGAACGATTAGACACTGAACGGTTGGAGTCGGTCAATGGGGCCAATATGCAGACAGCAAGTTGAATACCTTCGAACCGATCTTCAGGTAGAAGGCATATAGCAAGTCATTGACTGAGCAAGAGGCGTAGAACTGAATTTCCGAGGATTCCATTCACTGCAACCGAATAAAATCTCTTCCAACGTTCGGTCCGAGTATCGTAAGAAAAATTGGTGCCAGTCTGGTACGCCATCAGACCGTTCATGAAAGATCCTGACTGATCTAGCGTATTCGCCAGCAATATGAAGAGGCGCGCAGTTGTCCCAGTCGACAATTGCACTGACGTTCCCGTGTTGATCTACAAGCACATTTCTCGGAACCAGATCATTATGACTCAAGCCAAGGCTAGCGAGGTCACGAACGATCTCTCCAATCCTGCTGGTGATATGTCCTGGCATAGATCTCCAGTGAGCTTCGCTCATAACATAGGCTAAATTATCCTGTGGTATATATTCCGTGAGAATAAATGCACAATTGCCAGAGTGCCCGTGTCGAAGGACTCGAGGAACAGGAACCTTCGTACGGGCAAGATTCATTCTAGATACGATGACGTCTACATCTACCAAGTAGGAGTAGAGTTTGAGCATCTTGTTCCCATCAATAAAGTAGTGAGCCCTCGCGTCAAGGGAGCATATTTCTTGAATATGTGAGAATTCGGCGAGATCTTTGGGGTCCATGGCGAGAGGTCCCCTTTCGATAGAAATGTGTGATTCTCGAAGGTAAAATGCTGTGGAAACATCATCAATAGAGAAAGGAGGAGCAGATCTGCACCTAGGCGGTACCGGGATCCTCATGGTGGATGTTGAAGGCAAGAACGAAAAACTCCCGAGAATTAGAATCCTTTTATGCTCGGTATGGAACACAGTATCCCACGATTTAATTAAGTGGCAACTTCAGATAGAATGAATACCTTTCTACATTTCAGAGATAGTGACACAACAGGCCGAAGACAGAATAAAAGCATAAGTAAACAAAGGGAGGAGTAAAGAAAGAAAGACAGGGCGTCAAAACAGCATAACGATGACCATCAACGCGTCTCCCCATCTCAGAGTCATCTCACAACCGAATCAACGGCTCCTCCAGTGCCTTAGCGCTATCTTTCGGTTCCTCCACCATTACACTCCTCACCTTCTCACTAAGAGCATCCATTCCGTCAGAGAAACCAATAAGCTTCTCATCCAAACCGCCCATGAGACCCTGTCCCTGTACCTGCTGCATACCAGACTCTGCAGACTCGGAGTCGGAAGAACCAGGACGGCTCTCCTCGTCCGAGGCGATAGCCTGACGTCGGCCTCTGCAAGTGGCCCAGAGGCCCTGGAAGAGATAAGACACAGCTAAAAAAGCTATGATAAGAGCCAAGTTGAACAAGAAGGAGAATAGAGCTTGGTTGAAGACATGTAGGAACCTCTCTTTAGCGCCGGAGGAGCTCTCGTCGGTGACACCATTGAAGAAGGCATCGTTAATGATGAGGGCGACTGAGGAGATTGAATAGAAGACAAGAGAAGCTTTCTTCACTTTCTTAGCCTTTTGTTCAGCCTCAACCTCTCCCTTAGCTTCTAGCTCTTGCTGGCGCTTAAGCGCCTTAGCCTTCCACCTCTCCAACTTCTCTTTCAAGGCAGGTCTGAACCTCAAAAGGATCTTGAAAACGGTGCGAACGGTGATCACAGTCCCGAATATGAAGGCGGAAACTATGATTAAGGCGTTGGAGTAGATCGCTAGACACCAAGCCAGTGCGTGAGCGTGAGTGGAGAGTGTGTCTTTGACTTTGTCAGAGAAGGGTAGAGAGTCGAAGGGGTAGAGAATCTCGAGGATGACGAGGTAGCATACCACCAGATGGTGGATGAGGTTGATTGGGCGCATAACGAGTGGTTTGGGATTGATGGGGTGAAGTCTGGACTGGTGAGAGTATATGTATAAGGGAAGACTCGGAGATATTTATCAGTGACGACTTGTGCCGAAGTTTGCTGTATGTGCCGCTTGAGTTTCTGTACATCTTTTTGTTCATAGAACGAATCAATCTTGAAACATTGCATATTAAATTTTATCAATAGGCAGATATGTATGTGTTCCTTGACTTACCAGCGAACAGCGAATTGTGTCGGTGTTTCCAGACAGACTGTTCATCATCTTTATTTTCGACCCCGGCCTTGAGCAGTTCTGGCTCAGTCAAGACTCAACCGATTCCAGTCATCTTGGATTACACCCTCCATCGATGGAATCAATTCAAGGCCAGAACTGCGCACTGGAAAGCATAGCCTGGTTTTGAATAGACTATAGTGAACGAGCATCAAGGCTTCATAATAAAGCTATAGTGAGTTTGATGGTCCGTGCGAGCGCATGTGACCGTGTGAGCGTAGACGATATTTCGGGCCGAACAGTGCTTGCCCTTCCTCGTTCCTCGACGTGCAACAGTTTCGATGCTCTTTGAAGTCGTTGCAGAGCATTTTACAGATTGCTTTCATATAAAACTGATAATACACCGCATCTCCTGTCGTGTCGATCTTTAGTCGTAGAACAATTTGCCAAAGGCCTTGGGACCACGCATCGAATTTGCGATGCTCACGATCAGAGCTTCCTCAAGTCCGTTCATTTCATTTTCACCCCATTAGCTTGAAGCTAATCGAGACTATGTCTACTTTCGCTTAGATCACCAACACGCAGCCTGCAGGTCGCAGTGCGCACCACTCCTCGTCTTCGTCATAGAAGGACGATCGCCAACATACATGCAGAGAAAACTCCACCCCAAATACCGGAACATGCCTTTCAAGCATGGAAAACTTGCGTGTAGCCTTCCAGGTTCCAAGGTTCCCTAATGCTTATCCTCACGGGTGGCCGTGAGTGCCGCAAGTCCTACACGTGTGTAACTCAAGGTCGGTTACTCGAGGCACCTCGAACACGATGATTTAATGCTGATAACCTTCATATTTACCACAGGAGCTCAAGATATCGACCATTCTCTATCCCTCCTTCGACGCTTCTTTGAGGACAACTACAGTGACTATAGTGTGTAGTTTCCTGATTCATCTTGTTGACTTTAAGCTAACGACAACCTCATCCACTCTTCACATATTCTCCCCGTAGTCGTCGCACTTATCCAATCCACATAGCCAGGATCACTATGAGCCACTCACTCAACCCCTCCATCGCCAGTAAAATGACTGGTATCCTCGAGAGGACGAGAACTCGACGTACATTCTCCAAGGATTCAAAATCCGATTTGATCCCACCACCAACGCGAGTCGAGGAGCTACAAGCCGAGAAGGAAAAGCTAAAGAGTGAGCTCGAGCGTACCGTGCAAGATCTCCGACACGCGGAGAAGGGGAAACTCGAAGCGGAGCGTGTCGCGCAGGAACATGCTCTATTAGTGAACCAGGAACGGCAAGCGGCGGAGGAGGCTCGGACGACGCGTGATGCGGCTCTCAAGGAGGCTGAGAAGGCTAGGATTAGCCTGAGTGATTCCGAGACGAGGGAAGGAGAGGAGAGGAGAGCGAGGGAGAAGGCTGAGGAGGATTTACGTGAATCTGAGAGGACGTTGAAGGAGAGGATTGCCTTGGCCGTGCAGGAGAGAGATCGGGCTGAGTCGGCGAGGGAGGAAGCTGAGAGGAGTACGGAGGAAGTCAGAGTAGCTCTCGCTGCGGCTGAGAGGACCGCAGAGGAGTTTCGGCTGGCGAAGGAGAAGGTGGAGGAGGAGATGCTTGAAGTCCAGAGAGCGTCGAGGGAGGCAATTGAGAGGGTGACGAAGGAGACTGAGGATGCTAGGGCCGCGCTGGCGGAGGCTGAGAGAAAGTTCGAGGAGGAGAGGGAGAAGGCGGAGAAGGCGGAGAAGGCGGAGAGTGAGTTGAGGAAGCATAGTCGGCAATCGTCATCCTGGTTCGGGTGCACGATCGCATGAGCGGGAGGCGGGGACTTCTCTCTATTGATTTTTCTTCTTTGGCTGATTTTACGCCGTTCTTATGATTTATGGTCACTTCGTACGTATTTATCATCTTTTGTCTTCTCCGACCACATGAATACAATGTAGGAATATTCATCTGTAGAGGTCCCTCATGTACTTTTGCCTTGTTATACACACGCATTCTTTCAGAAAGTTTGAAGCCTTCTGAAGTACCTTGTTCTCTCGAAGGGTTTTTCGACAGGTAAGACAAATTCGCGTGTCAATGGATCGGGGCGGCGGGCGTTGTTGTTCTTCCCACGCAATACAATCCCTCGCCTTCTCCTCCATCATGCAACCTAATAGATTTGTATCAACTGCTGATATTGATCAATGTCGGTTTATAGTTCTGCTGAAGATTAGGGAAAAGTGAAGATGCATGGTGGCGAGTGAGTGAACGATACGCGCCAATTTTTGACAAGATTAATTTATACGACCTTTAATTTTGAGTGAAGCGCCGGTCAAGAGTCTACGGGCATGTTATCTGAATCAAAACATTTTAAACGTGATTGCTCAGGAAGCTCTTAGCTCGCGCCAGGAACAATACCTACCGACCACAAGGTCGCTTCTGGTCGCTATTCATATATAAAAGCAGCGAGTTCCGGGACCAGCTCAGCATCTTTCCCTCTTTCCCTCTTCCTTTTGGGCTGCCTGCCTTCTACTTTCCCTCTTTTAATTGCATTCCCTCGTTACTTCGACAAAAATGAAATCTCAACGCATCATGTACTCGCTCGCATCTGTGCTCGCTGTCTCAAGTGAGTTTGAGACATTCGATACTCATCTTATGTTTACTTATTCTTTTTCCTTTTTGCAAAAACTTAGGC
The DNA here is from genome assembly GCA_003987895.1 of Neonothopanus nambi. Taxonomy (NCBI): domain Eukaryota; kingdom Fungi; phylum Basidiomycota; class Agaricomycetes; order Agaricales; family Omphalotaceae; genus Neonothopanus; species Neonothopanus nambi. The sequence goes on along the minus strand of RCHF01000533.1, from coordinate 29,357 downwards.
TGCGCCTTTGCCGACACCGTCACCCTCTGGCAATTCGCTTCCCCTGAGGACGGACTAGCAGCATCGGATTTCCCTACAACATCAGTTTGGGTAGAACCTATCGGCACTGGCAGTGGCGGGGGAGAGACTACATATGTTCTCAACGAAGTTGACCAGGCCGAACCAACTGGTACAGATACGGCAGCAACTGGGTTGACAACTGACGGTAAGAGGCGGTCAAATATCAACCTATCTATCATTTCTTTCTTACTATTTGCATTTTACGAATGAAATATAGTTGTTACTGTCGTTGCTTCCGCTTCTGGCATCAGGTTCTCGGAGACGGATATACAAGCTTCTTGTTCCCTGACCGCAGCGAATAATGGTAACTGCGTGTATGTAGCACCTGTTGACGAGACTGGGACGGAGATGATGACCGTGACGGAGACTGGGTTGACTGCTATACCGTTTGCTGTTGCTGTATCCACGTCTGGCGCGGCTGCGCCTACCCAGACCGGTGCTTCAGGTGCAGCTTCGGGAATTGGGAGTGGATCGGCGTCTGCTGCTAGTGCGACGCCTTCGAATAGTGCCTCTGGACTACTCGTCAGCGGGAAGGCTGCTGCGGGTGTGATGGTAGTCGTTGGAGTTGTCGGTGGGCTGGTGTTGTAATCGGAGGCAACTACATCATTGGCGTCCAGACTTGTCTTTATAACATTCCAGGATATTCCAGGATTAACGTGTCGTTGACTCATTGATGCTGAATCCATCAGGTTCAGTTCTATCTCTAAGCAAACCATGAACGGTAGGTAGCCTCTTGATCGTCTTGACTTTCAAGGCTTTCTAGATGGTGCATTTGAGTTAGTTGCACACCTGCATGTACTATTCAACTTGAAAAATCTACAAGTTACTGTGCTATGAAGCAAAGGGAAACTATCCGAGTCGTTCCTTTTTAACGCTTGGAAAGACTTAAGCATTGCTGTTTCCTAAACGCGGGATTGGGATGGGGCCGCCACTGGGAGCAGACTCGGAGGCTTCTTCTCGACGAATCGGTCACTTCCCGATGTCATTTCCCAGGTAGACCACCCAGCACGCAATTTAAGTGTTCTGCTCATGCTCTTTGGAAAACGTGCTTCTAAGACAGCTTCCTTGGTGCTCCGTGAAATTCTGTGTGGGCGCATCATACGTGCCGTGCCACACCAGCCTACAGGCAAAGGTGGCGCTTTCCCATACAGTGATAATTCAGCGAGGGTAGGATGGGATAAGGCAAACCGTAACAGAGTAGCCTGCGGAGGAACTTAGGACACATGTTATGGTTACAAAAAAAAATCTTACCACGATGTCCGATGGTGACCCTGGGTCTATCTCAGTGAAATTGAAGTCGATAGACAGCAACTCCAGTCGAGTACATCCTCCAAATATCTCGGCATTGGAATGCTCAAGTATCCACCCAGGTTCCAAGTCATAAGCACCATGAATCTCGACTTCTCTCAAAGTGTCCTCATGCTTCGGGAGGACCTTCTGAAAGAAGTATGTAGCAAGTCGTCCATCTTCTCCGGAAGCTTTATCAATCTGAAGTGTCTGCAAGCCTTCTCCGGGGCCGTACGACGCCAAATATTTCAACAGATCCTCGCTAATTTCATGGGTATGCAGGTGTCGCAGTCGTACATCTGTTTGGAACCTTCTCCAACCCTGCCGGGACATGCAGCCGATATGAAGCGTTTTCATCTCCCGAAAGTCAATTTCTACCGGAAGCTCATGTTCGTTGAGGGTCCACTCCGGCAGCTGAAGGGAATGAAGACGAAGTGGAGAAGAAAAAGATGCTCGTTTGAGCAACGACTCAAACTTTCCTTGCGCACCATCTTCGCGACCTGGACCCGCCATGGCATAATGCGTAAGATGGAGATCTCGTAGGCTGGTGGCATTACGAGCTAGAATGTGAGCAGTAGAATTCGCATAGTATTCATTGGAAAAGTTGCAGAGAAGAGAGAGCTTGGTGAGCCCAGTGCATGTTAGTTTTTCAAGGGATACGATAAGCGTGCTGTAGCCGATATTCAGGGAGAGCTCGGAGAGAAACTGCATGCGATTGAGGGAGTGGATAATCTCATCATGTGTCCATGCAAGATCATTTGAGGATGCTGTCCACCTGTCAACCGTCGAAAAGCCATAATGAGAATCAATTATTGAATGAACAACTGACACTCACTCGACATGTCGAACGTTCACCAACGACTCTAGCGCATGCCGAAAGTACTTGTCGAATTTCGCAGCACACTCTTGAATAATCTGATCCTCAACAGCGGGAGTTCCAGGACGGTTCAATCGATATTCCGGTGCGAGCAATGAGATTATTAGTGTGCGGACGTATGATGCAATTGACCGTGTAGCCAACGACGAACTCGAGGTACTAGTAGAAGCTAAGCATTCCAAAGACGAGGCCTTTCTCTTCATGCACTCTTCGTTGTCTACGAAGGCACAAAGTAGAATTTTGTTAAAAAGAAGCGGGTCGACTGCATCCTTGACTTGTTTGCAGGCGCAGCGTAAGTTCTTCAAGTCAGTACTCTTATCGAGCTGTTTAACCCAAAGAATTTCAGGATATGATACTAGTTCGATTGACTGGATCGGAGCGTACCAATATTGCAATGTTATACAGCAGCTCAGGAGCTAGGTGATGAATGGACATGGTGGTGGGAGGATTCTAAGAGGCGAGCAATGGTCGTGACTGATATAGATCCATAGTGAATCACAAGCGCCTTTTGCTACCGCTTTTACGGCTCCGAATTACCACAATGTAGGCTTACGGCTTCTCTGTTGCACACGGGAAAACCGATGAACTGCTTCGGTTCAGTGAATAGTATGTATAGAGCAGATGGCGTTTTCGCGCGCTTAGCTTTAGGGCCGGGTTCTTATCCCTAGTAACACAGCTTATGCAGTCACGACCCTCTCCACTCCCGCCATGTCCATTCATCTCCTAGCTCCTGAGCTGCTGTATAACATTGCAACATTGGTACGCTCCTCTCCAGCCAATCGAATCAGGACCATATTACTGATATTCTATGCATTAAACAGCTCGATACAAGTGCTAACTTGAAGAATTTCCGCCGTGCCTGCAAACAAGTCAAGCATGCAGTCGACCCGCTTCTTTTTAACAGCATTTCACTTTGTGTTTTCGTAGGCAACGAGGAGCGCATGAAGAGAAATGTGTCACTTTTGGAATGCTTAGCTTCTAGTTCAAGTTCGTCGTCGTCTACACGGTCAATTGCACCATATGTCCGTACACTAAGAATCAGACTACTCGCACTGGAATTTCAATCGCGTCGTCTCGGAACTTCCGCTGTCAATGATCGAATCATTCAAGAATGTATTGTGAAATTCAAAAAGTACTTGCGCCATGCGCTAGAGTCGTTGGTGAATGTTCGACATGTCGAGTGAGTGTCAGTTGCTCACTCAATGCTTGATTCTCATTGTAGCTTCTCTACGGGACAGGTGGACAGCATCCTCAAACAACCTTTCATGGACAAATGATGAGATTATTCACTCCCTCAATCGCATGCAGTTTCTCTCCGAGCTGTCCCTGATCAACTACTACACGTTCAGTACCGTATCCCTTGGAAAATTAACGTGCACTGGGCTCACCAAGCTCTCTCTTCTCTGCGACTTTTCTGATGAATATTATGCGAATTCCACTGCTCAAATTCTAGCTCGTAATGCCACCAGCCTACGAGATCTCCAGCTTATGCAATATGCCATAGTAGGTCAGGGCCTCGAAGATGGTGCACAACAAGGAACGTTCGAGTCGTTGCTCAAACGAGCATCTTTTCCTTCTCCACTTCGTCTTCATTCACTTCAGCTGCCGCAGTGGACCCTCAATGAACATGAGCTTCCGGTAGAAATTGACTTTCGGGAGATGAAAACACTTCATATCGGCTGCATGTCCCGGCAGGGTTGGAGAAGGTTCCACACAGCGAATGTACGATTGCGACACTTGCATACCCATGAAGTTAGCGAGGACCTGTTGAAATACTTGGCGTCGTACGGTCTCGGAGAAGGCTTGCAGACACTTCAGATGGACAAAACTCCCAGAGATGATGGACGACTTGCCACATACTTCTCTCAGAAGGTCCTCCCGAAGCATGAGGAGACTTTGAGAGAATATGAGATTCCTTGGAATATAATTTGGGACTTGGCAGATTGGGAATCGTGATAGATTGTCTAAAATACAATAGTCTGTCCCATATTTCTCCTTGACGAGTGCGCCAGGACAAGAACCGGGTGGAAAGGGCATCGTCAAATGCAGGCGGCTCGTCGTCTTCCACGAACTCGCCGAGTTCTCATCCTAAACATCATCCCCACTTCGTCTCCTCATCCTCCATCTACAATAGTTATCTCAGCAACCGTGTATGTATTATATGTACCTACCTACATGTACGCGTAATTCTACATTATAACAAATCAAAATACATCCTAACAATCAAAATACAACCGCATGCATACAACAAGTGGCCGCGAACCAAGAAACAGTCCTATAAAAGCTGCGTGTACAGTAGTCTTATAACATAATGGGTATCCAGATTCGAAAATCCGAGAACAAGAAAAAACATATTAAACGTACAAACTTCAGCAAGAATCCCCCCACCCACCTCACTCACTCGCCCCAAAGAAATCAAGCACAGCTTTAACTCCTGTAGGTCCCATCGCATTAGCCGGATAACACAAATAAACCGGATCCTCCCTAGCCCCCATCTTAGCCCTAAACTCTCCCTTCTGCGTCAACTTCAAACTCTCCGCAATACCCCTATACAACCTCCTCAATATCCTAACCTTCACCCCACCCATATTCTGCACCGCACTAAACTCCGCCGTAGCACTTGTCCCAAAAGATACCTCATCAGCACCAGCATCAGAAGCCGCATCCATAGCTTCCAAAACGATAGACTCGATAGTACCCGATGGAGCCGAAGGGAAATCCAATGCCCATTTAATTTGGTATCCGTGCTCACGAGAGAGTTGGTGTAAGACAACGAGCGCACAAACACGATTGTTTGTGTCTTTGGCGATGAGGAACATCCGATGATCCATGTCAACCCAAGGTCTAACATCCGTCAACCTAACCTGTTTCCCATTCCCAGCTTTTTGCCTCCCAGCTACCCATTCATTAATCCTCTCGTCGATCTCCTTCCGAAGTTCCGATCCTTCAGGTACAGCAGAAGGACCCATACCCAAATTCGAGATCTTCACCCCCTCACGTTCAGCATGGCGGATTTTCCTCCGAACGACGGGATCATGTAAAACGCTTGCGTTGCGGGTATGCGCCCGATTCTCCGCAACACAGCTCATAGTACGCCATTCGAACCTCCGTGCGAGAATCTCTTCCACGTCGCTACCAACAAGCATCCAGATAGGTTTAAGCCGAAGCTCCTTTTCGACATACTTGAGGAACGAAGAAATAACTTCCTCGAGTTGCGAACGATCACATAACGGTTCGCCGATAATGATAGCATGAGAATGAGAAGGGACATAGCCCTGAGCGGCACCCGTCTCCGTATGTCTCCAAACATGATACCTCTCATCCAACCAAGAAGTATTAGCCGCATCACCATAATTCGCAATAAGCTTCTCCAAAGGCGGAGGCTCAATACGAACGGGAACGGTCCGATCACGAGGTTTCCGTGCAAGTTCCAAGGTATTCGCATCGGGATGACGAACCTGGAATAATTTCGGTTTCGTAGGTAATGATCTTGGATCCCTATGTGCGAATGATGCCCAACGAACGTCTCCCAGGTTCAGTAGAAGCATAACCACCCTCTCAAGCCCAATACCCGCCCCAGCGTGTGGCGGAGCAGCAAGTCTAAACCCTTCCATGTACTCATCAAGTGACTCGGGGTGGATCCCCGCTTCACGCATCTGCTTCTCCAGCATCTGCGGATCGTGTACACGTTGACCACCAGAAAGAATCTCTTGCCCACGAAGCATGATATCGAACGAGTTGGTGTAAGTCGGGTCAGCGGAGTTGGGCATAGTATAGAATGGTCTCGCGGACGCTGGGAATTTATCTAGAATGTAATAGTCCGTCCCATATTTCTCCTTGACGAGCTCGCCAAGACGAATCTCGCCTCGGGTGGAAAGGTCATCGTCAAACGCCGGCGGCTCGTCGTCTTCCGTCCAACCGGCATCACGAAGCATCTGTACACCCTCGCGGAAGGGTATCCTCGGGGTCTTCTCTAGCCAGACAAGCTTTTTATGTGGAAAGCGTTTCTCTACGAGCTGCAAATCCTCCTCCGAAAAACGATCGTAGATGCCTTTCCAGAGCGTCTTGAACATCTCGTCGACGACGTCAAGCATCTCTTCATAGCTGTAGTTGATGGACATTTCTAAGTCTAAGCCGGTGTATTCTGTGAGATGACGATGGGTGTTGGAGTTTTCGGCACGAAAGACAGGACCGATCTCGTATACTTTCCCGAAATCAGCCGCCATAGCCATCTGCTTCGCGAGCTGGGGACTCTGAGCAAGGAAAGCTTTTCGACCAAAATAGTTGACTTCGAAGACGGATGCACCGGATTCGGTGGCGCCGCCTTGAAGCTTGGGAGTATGGATTTCGATGAAGCCTTTGGAGTCGAGGAAGGAGCGGAAGATGGAACAAATGGCAGCGTTGATACGGAAGATAGTGAGAGAGGTGGGTTCACGGAGGTCTAGGATACGGTTCTCAAGTCTATGTCTGTCAGAAACGTATTTGCGAGTTTCAAGAGTCGTCGAGCTGACACGAGCTTCCTCCTCTGGACCGTCATGAGCAGCCTCGTCGAGGTAGACAGAGTAGGGAAGGGGTTTGGTAGGTTGCGAGAGTGCATAGATACGGTCGATGTGTATTTCAACGTTGTGGAAAGTCGCCGACTGAATTGTGTGCGGCGCTTCTCTGAGCACGCCAGAGACAACGACGAGAGCCTCGGAGGGAAGATGGAGCGCCCAACGAAGCATATTTTCGGACTTTGCACCCTCCTCGAACGCTAGAACAGCTTGCACCTCGATCGTCTGTTGACGGAAAAGGAAAAAGACGAGTCTGGAAGAAACGGCGCGCCTGGTGTGTAGCCGTGCGCGGAAGCAGACTGGCGTGCCCGACTTGATGGATTTAAAAGATTCAAAAGAGACGTAGTCCTTCACGCCTGGTGCAACGAGCTGGTCAGGTCTAAAATGACCATATCGTGTCCTGATTGCATCGGGCTCATTCTGAGCGGCCTTCTCGACCTCTTCCTGCCGCCGCAGCCTCTCGTCAATCTGCTTCTGCCGAGTGTTCTCAACCTCTCGTTCCTTCTGTGCCTCGTCTACCATAAAACAAAAGATCAGGTTGATTAGGATCGTATATTCGAGAACCACGAACCTTCTTTCTGTTTGACCTCGCGCTCATTTTGTCTTAAAGCCGCCTCAGGATCTTTGATATGCTTCAAACTATCCTGGATGACGGTCTCGACGCCGCCCAGCTTGTTAAATATCTTATTCATAAGTCGAGCCGTTGTGATAGTGAGGTGGAAGTAGGAAAGAAAGAGGGATTACAGAATTGCCTGGCTGGAAACGAACGATGAACATGGTGGGGTTTTGGGGTATGCAAACTATCCGTGCGTCATCTCAGCGTCATGCTCACTGCTCAGAAGAAAATGACAAACAGTCGTCAACAGGAGCACAGCATTGGGGCTTTGGCTCTTTCGGGCTCCTTCGGATAATTTGAGATTTTTCCCTTTTCTTTGACAAGAATCAAGGTCGAGAAGATTCTTGTCATGGTATTCAAAGCAATGAGCGCCATTTTGAGTAGTATAAATCAGCCATGACCCAGGTTATTTCTTTCTCTTCATACCCCAAGTTCACTCTCTTACACTTCCACTCTTTTTGAAGATGAAAATCTTACCGTCTCTCCTCCTACCCACAATTACCATCACGTCTATCCTCGGTACGTGCATCTTCCTACCATTCAAACAAAAGGACTCATAAACTCGTACTGTCAGGCGGAGTCTCTGCACAGAACAGCCTCACCCTATGGAACTTCGGTGGCGCACTGGAAGACGCAGAAAACCCGGTATCTGGTTTGCCTACACCAACACTCTGGGTAGCCCCCATTGGTACAGGATCAGACGGAGGAGAAACAACCTACCTTTATGACGAAGTCATCAACTTTTCACCATCCGGGACTCAAATCACCTCTCAACTCACACTCGCCGGTAAGTCAAAAACGGCTTTCCTCCCACGTCGAAATCCGTTTCAAACCCGTTAATAATATTCACTCACCCGCTTTCGTTCTCGTGAATTTATGAATAGAAATGACCATCATAGCCTCAGCCTCAGGCTACAAATTCTCCGACTCCCAAGGCCTCCAGGGCGGGTGTACACTTCTCCCCTCTCCCTCCCCCTCTGACTCCATTCTCGGAGATTGCATCTACCAAGCCCTCCTCTACCCCTCTGAATCTCCCATTACCGTAACCGAGACGAACATCCCTCTCACGGCTTTCGCTATATCYATCTCTGCACCTACATCCGCTATATCCATCTCTACACCTACATCCGCTCCGACTCCAAGTTCAACTGGTAGTGCTGAGAGTGAAGGTGGTTCGACCGTAACTACGGCATCTTCTGCAGAGCCTTCGAATTCGGTTTCCAATGGTGCGTTAGGACGAGAGCCGGATGTTTGGATCGCTGGGTTGTTTGTTGTTGGTTTAGTATGTGGGTCCTTTATGTGAATACTATACGTGAATTCAAGAGTCACGATCTCGTAAAATAGAGGCACATACATACATGAAGGCACACGTGGAAGCGGTGCAACTTGACAGCTATTTGTGCGCCGTGTGAGACCCCTCCACACACAACGAGCTCTGAGTCTCTACTAACTGCCTATGCCTGTCAAGCCCTTATTTCTTAACGATAAACTCGAATCCTTGGTTCGCAAATGTATCCTCTTTCCCGCCGACGGTTCAGAAACACGCTTAGTTCACATGATCGCCCGGACTGTGACTGAGGAAGACCTCTCATCGCTGCGTTTATACAGTCGTTGTGTTGACATGGTCAGCACATTTGCTGACGACTATCGCAAGACACGGGTCATGGTCCATCAAAGTGCTGAGTATGATTACCAAAGTACCTACCTCTTCTTCTACAACCTGTCTCCGAATCTTCCTATCAATCTCAATGTCGCTCATGTAATCGGGGTCACTCCGTCCCACTTGAAGACCAGGAAACGCTTATTCTGGAGAGGGGACGTAGTAGCGATGCAGGTTCAGCCTGAGTCGGAAGAGCTCGATTTCATGGTCCGGAGCTTGGATGCTTATCTATTTCAGTTAAGGAGTTTAGAGGAATTCTTGCGGGAGACGTACCGACAGGGAGCCTTTGAACGTGATCTCGACTCTGAGGAACGGAAATGTGAGTAAGGCTCTTAGCTGTGGTGTTCACCGGCTCAATCAAGCTTGCAGGGGATTCCTATGTCTCGAACGATTGTGGGCCTACTTCGTTGCTGCTCGGCGCCCCGAAATCATACTGGGGTCCAAACGCAGACGAGGAGGAAGGTAAAAGAGCGCAGCAGCTCCAGCTCATTCATATTTGAACTTCTTTTTTCCAGAAAATTTTCTGAATGACCTCAACGAGCTGCGAGGTGTTATTGGGTGAGTCTTCCATTCAAGAGGGTAAACCACCTTGTAATCATGATATTTAACACAGCCGTCCTCCTCTTCCACGTCATGTCTACATGAAATCCTATACTGGACGTGCCGCCACTCTCTATTCTGCCTTCAAATCTGCTCTTCGCTTGGATCGAAAAGTCACCGGGCCACCGAAACTTCCACCGGAGTTGGAGCGCCAAATATTCGAAATGTGCGCTCTCGAAAGCCCAGAAGTTTGCATGGTTCTTGTGCTCGTAGCGAAGAGGGTGTATGAGTGGTAAGTGGGTCCGATGATCAGAAAGTCGCCGCTTTTCTCACACGAATACATACTACATAGGATTGATCCTATCTTAATTGGAGATCATAATTGAAATCGAAATTACAGATTACATTATGTCAGCGGATTACAGGTTGTAAACACGGCGTTGCCAAACAACCTGCCTCTTTTGGTAGCCGCCTCGTGTTCAGACTTGAAATTTTCATCTGTGTCCGTACAGCGATGTCGATGAGCCTTTGGCGTTCGCTCAAACGCTCCGTTGCTCTACGTTCACTAACTTCTTTTCAAATAATGTCATTCATTCGGCTCTCCTCCCTCTTAAAGCGTGATATTGAGCTTCCCCAGCCTCTACACATTCCTACTGACCGAGCACCTCTGGTACTCCCCCCTTCTGTATCTGAATTCTTAAGTGCTGCTCTCGATATCCCTCTGGAGTTTATACCTCAATGCTGGGCTATCCTGAGAGATGAAGTATGGGCTTCCTCACCCCCAATGCTCACACACCTGCAAGAAGAAGATGAGGATTCCTTTAGAAAACATGGATGGCAACGAGGCCTCAGTATGTGCATGGTCTATTCTTATAAGCTTGCAAGCTAACAGCCAATTATAGCTCTTTACAATATCTATCCTCCCAGCTCTTATTGTGATAGCGAGGCCTGTACCTGGACAAAACCGTTGAAGCGGGAGATCCAACGGCAGGTGGCTGTTTTCACACTCGCAGCTGGTGCCCAACCTGCCTGGTGTGTGCAACTGATCTGCCCAGGTATGTATAATAGGCCTGCTTCTCTTCGAGCTCACAATAATTGGTACTAGAGTGTAAGACGGCATACCACAACAACTTCAGCGTGCGAGAAGGGTTACGCACATATTACAGAGAACTCCCGAAGTATTATCAGGTTGGAGAGCATCAGTTTGTGGAGGGCCGAGTCATAGATATGTGGATTGCCATGATGCTGCTCGGATGGTGCGTCCAGACATCTTTAATGTATACATCTCTAACTCAGCGATGTTGTACTCAGGTTTTCTGCTACAAATGCTGCTCGGATGTATAACATGACGCTATCACGCCGTGAGGAGGAGTTACCGGAGGACTGGAAGTTCGGGAAGAGTCTTACCACATACCATGTGTGGGATAGCTTTGTCCTGAAGAGTCTTCTCGAGGATTGCATGCGACGGGGAATTCATTTACAGGTGCCACACACAGGAGGACAGCAGGAGCGGTTCATGGAGGCGATGAGTGAGCGGAACGCTCGCATCATTCACGAGGGCCAAGACGAAATTGCGCATTACTGTAACCGGTGTATACGCATCTTCAAAAACGATGATGGGACCTCGAGCAAGGTGCAGGTGCTTGTCTGTGATGGGCTGAGCATGGGCCATCCATGTTGTGCTGTCTTCCGCTGCACTGAGCCTCTTCAAAAGAACTCGCACCGTTTCTGTCAGCGTCACTCTCACCTTGTTAACATCTGCGCTATCGTTGGCTGTGAGGCATCGGTTGAGCCTGGTCGTAAGACCTGTGCTCGATTGGACCATCAACTGATCGAGGACAAATACTATGAGCGCGGTCAGGCCGCATTCACACTACAGGACCGCTATCGGAAGGCAAACGCAAGCGTTGTACTGCAGCCGACTGACTCGATACCTAACGAGGGTACGACAGACGATACCATAGCACTAGATGATGGAGAGGAGTGGTTCGAAGTTCATGAAGTTGGTGACATGGTTGAATCTGTCCGGATGTTCACAGCTCCCAATCCTGGTTCTGTAGGTCAGACTGATGACAAGGCTTGCGACAGCAAGGCCGAGACTGGGAACCGAAAGGTCAAGGCCCAGTTTGGTCGTCGTCGAACTCACAACGAGCAAATTCTTGTTCGGCCGTGTGGTGTTATCTTCGCAAGGGCTACCTTCTTTGGTGCAGAAGCAGTCTCAAATGTCTTGCTATTCTTGAAGAAGGCCTGCTCTGTCCCAGGTGCACACCGACCAGAAGGATTCATCTATGACACGAACTGTGATGCAGCACAGCAGGCGGAAGGGGATCCTTGGTTTGCGAACATGGCTATGTGTGTCGACGTATTCCATTTCTTGAACAAACACCAGGTGACACATGAATACTGCCAGAAGAACTGCAACCCGGCTATGTACCCAGAGCTGATGACAGATGACTTGAAACATTGGTACTTTAATACCTCGATTGCGGAGCAGACTAATATTTGGTTGGGAGGGTATCAGTCTATATGCCGAGAGCTTGGAGTTGTGAAGTATAATTTTTTTTTGGATGAGATGATTCGGCTCAAAAATATCGAAGTAGTCAGACATCTTGCAGAGCAAGGACATGTACCTCGACATGCACCTCCTCCCTCCTAGATAATGTTGTAATACCAGATATATTTCACAAAACAATAGTGATATACAGGAGGGAACAAAAGTACGATACAGAAAGTGGATAAACGAAAAACCTAAAGATCAAGAGAGAGCAGGATATAGTACTTTACGGAGATGGTTTGTCCAAAGTCCTTCAGGAGACTGACCGAGAGCAATCCCAGCTTGTCGATTCACCTCGGACATCTGCTTCCATAGTGCAAGATGATAATAGTACGTTCCCTGGACAAACTTTCGCCCACCAAAGACCTCTCGGAATCTGTCTGAAACAAAGCGGTACTTGATCTTCATGGCATCAGACTCCATCGCTTCAAGCCCTTTGGCAATCTCAAAAGTGTATAGCCCCCCTGGCCATTTTTGAGCAGACTCGGAACTAGTAGTGAAGGATGGAGACGGAGATGGCAGTCTTGAATGGGGAGTAATGGGGGTTGGAGGTGAGAATGGGGAAAAATAAGATCGAGACGACGACGACGACGAAGATGATGATGACGGCACCAAGTCTGGTGTTGCCAAGGGACCAGTAAGCGACAACGAGGGAATCTTGATCGAAGGAAGCATGCATTGAGGAGACTTTGAATTACGCTTGCGCTTCTTAGCGGCTGGTAGAGTGGTGGTGCTAAGGATCTCGATGTCTGAGTCGGAAGAGTCTGAGTCGAGAAGTGAGAAGTTGGGGGCATGCTTGTATCCTTCTCTGACCGCCTTCCGTTCGTTGGGCATGTTGTTCCGAATATGTGTTGTACGATAGGCACTTGTGAACTTATCCAGGAGAGCATCAAGCTTGGCGCAATCTGTAACGCCAAGCCGTCGGAAGATGAGGACATCATCACCCGAAGTTGACACAGTATGGGTATGCGCAAGGTCAACACGGCTCCAAATGCGAACCTTCAGATTATAAGACTCAATAGRGTGAATCGGCTCAGAGCTGAGCGAGTTGAGAAATGACTTGTCTTCAGTGAGGCGCCATTGAGGCCAATCTCCTGGATCTTGTACCATGCTGATGACTGCCTCACTGCCATCCTATTGGCAACCGAGTTAGAAGTGGTTATCATACTAGAGCTAGAAGTCATCATACCTTGTCAAAATAGATAACAAAAAACGAGCGATTCTGGATCTTCATCACTTGACCGGGTTTCCGAGGAGATTTGGCTTTATGGGAGTCTTCCATCCAGGTCGAGTTCATTTGTGTAGTAATGTTCTTCCTTTTCGGAGGCACAAGTGAAGGTGGCGGGGAAACTACTGTGATGGGGCCAGATTTCCGGGCGCTGAGACGAGGTGGGGAAGAGGGAAATACTGATGCAGGCTTGTGGGTAGTACTCTCCTGTAATGAGCGCTCGATTGCCGTGTGGATGTCGTCTTCTTCTTGGCTTCGGAGCCCCAGCTCTTCCGAAACAATGGACCACTCATGTGCTGAAACGCTTTCCTGATATTCAATCATTCGTAGGTCTTCATCAATCTTCTTCAGACGGGGATCGATGGGGACTGATACAGGAGAGGGAGGCCGATGAAATTCCATCATGTCCTCGAGAAGTTTCAAGTCTTCCTCAGGAGAAGCTGAGCTAGAAGAAACACGGGAGGCTGAGCTAGAAATTGATGCTGGTGTGGTTGATGGAACCTTGCTCCTCTTGCGCCCGAGATTGCTGATGGAAGTAACCCTGTGGCCAGAGTAGCTACAGCCACCCCTAACGATACAGCACGTCTTGCATCTTGGACCCAACGTGTTCTTGCACAGGATGTTGAGCTTGCCATTCAGACAGGTCTTGCACTTCCGAGATAGAGCAGCAGTAGCAGAAGGAAAACCGCTTGATGGAAGAGTAGGTGATGCCGATTTGCGCAACGGCGGAAGCCAGCCAGTACTGAATGCAGCATCAGCAGCTGCTGTTGGCCAAGCATAGAAGAACTGGCAATTCGTCCTTGCATCAAAACACTAAAGGGCGGGCACATAAGCTTCCTTGGCGAGATCAGATATAGTGCATATATGTGGCAGTTACCTTGATAGCATAGTGGCCAGCGTGTTTGCCGCCCGCACAGAAGAATACTGGAACATAGCGGCCACAGCCAGGGCAGCTGTTATCACCAGTCAAGCTGAACGTCATTGGCAGTAGCTTAGGCACAAGGAGGTCTCGCAGATAGTAGGAAAAAACAAAAGGTACCTAAGGCTCTCGACGCGCCCCCAGGTTATAAGTATGGTACGCGGCGAGGTCACCTGACCGCACCTGTAATTACATTACATAATGTATTCACTGTAATTTCGAAAAGATTCATTCTTTGCTTAATTGAAACTGTCTGCATTATGCAGGACTTCGGATCTAAGTCGGACCGGCTGGAACTCTTTCTTGCCAAACTTACTAACGGCCGCCAACCAGTCGAGTATTACGCCCAACATATCAAAAATCTAGCCATGTCCCGGCGTTTCTTTTCCGAGAATAAAGTGATGAAACGCATATTGGATATCTGCACTGGTGTCGAAAACCTTGCACTATTCGAACTATACGCCTCCGACTTCTTTGAAAATCCTCAGGCTGGTCGTAGTTTGCGTAGGCTGACTGTCAATTTGGGGAACTTCTCCTTTGGGTCAATGCCAAACTTCTATCACCCCTGTTTTGCCAGCTTAACACACCTTCACCTCTATGGTGAGGACTGGTCCAACTATGCAGGCTGGGAGGCTCTTGTCAGTCTGACCCATCTCGCCTTTGCTCACGCAAGCGCAAGCCCATCCGAAACGCAGCGAGTAATGCAGATGTTGCCCGCTATTCGATATGTGGCATTTGGCTTTTACAAGAGCAGCCCAAGGACCAGATACGCTGAGGTCGTGGTTTATAACGTCCCTCATATCACAGCGGCATGGGGTGTACGAGTTGTGTTTTTGTCGGAAATACCACAGCACGACTGGGAATGGGGTGCACAAGGCGAGGGAGATTTCTGGGACGTTGTGGAACAAGAGGTAGAGAGGCGTCTTGAAGAAGGGTTGGTTGACTAGGGCCTTTTGTGTATTCTACCATATAACCCTTGTGTGTGCGTGTGTTCTTATCAAGCGCGGCGCGGGGAATACATATGCGAACGTAACAGGATATGAATTCAAGAGTCACGATCTCGTAAATAGAGGCACATACATACATAAAGGCACACGTGGACCCGGTGCGACTTGACCTCCACACACGACGAGCTCTGAGTCTCTACTAACTGCCTATGCCTGTCCAGCCCTGCTTCATTGGCGATAAACTCGAATCCTTGGTTCGCAAATGCATCCTCTTCCCCGCCGATGGCTCAGAAACACGCATAGTTCACATGACTGCCCGGACTGTGACTGAGAAAGATATCTCATCGCTGCGTTTATACAGCCGTTGCGTTGACATGGCTAGCACTTTTGGTGACGACTACCGCAAGACACGGGTCATGCGTCATTGTATTTATCGAGATATTCAGAATGACATCCAAAGCACCTACCTCTTCTTCTACAACCTGTCTCCAAATCTCCCAATCAATCTCAATGTCGCTCATGTAATTGGGGTCACTCCGTCTCACCTGAAGAACAGGAAACGCTTATTCTGGAGAGGGGACGTAGTAGCGATGAAGGTTCAGCCTGAGTCGGAAAGGATCGATTTCATGGTCCAGAGCTTGGATGCCGATCTACTCGAGTTATGGAGTTTGGAGGAGTTCTTGCGGGAGACGTACCAAGAGGGAGCCTTTGAACGTGATCTCGACTCTGAGGAATGGCAATGTGAGTAAGAATCTTGGCAGAAGTGTCAATCATCTTTATCAAGCTTGCAGGGGATTCGTATCTCAGACGCTTTTGTGGGCCTACTTCGTTGCTGCTCGGCGCCCCGAAATCATACTGGGGTCCACACGCAGCCAAGGAGGAAGGTAAAAGAGTGCAGCAGCTCCAGCTCGTTCATCTTTGAACTTCCCGTTTTCAGAAAATTTTCTATGCGACCTCAACGAGCTACGAGGTGTTATTGGGTGAGTCTCCCAATCACAAGGATAAACAAGATGAATCACCTTTTAATATCTGATACAGCCGTCCTCCCCTTCCACGTCGTCGTCATGTCTACATGAAATCCTACGCTAAGCATGCTGTCCCTCTCTATGCTGCCTTCAAATCTGCTTTTCGCTTAAAAAGAAAAGTGACCAGGCCACTCAAACTTCCACCGGATTTGGAGCGCCGAATATTCGAAATGTGCGCTCTCGAAAACCCAGAAGTTTGCACGGTTCTCGTGCTCGTAGCGAAGAGGGTGGATTCGTGGTAAGTGGGTCCGAACGATCAGAAAGTCGCCGCTTTTCTCACACGGATACATACTACATAGGATCGATCCCATCTTAATTAAAACTATCTGCATTATGTGGAACTTTGAAACTAAGCGACAGGACCAGCTGGAACTCTTTCTTGCCAAACTTACCAATGGCCGCAAGCCAGTCGAGTATTATGCCCAACATATCAAAAATCTAGCCATGTCGGGTATCTTTTCCGAGAATAAAGTGATGAAAGGCATATTGGATATCTGCACTGGTGTCGAAAACCTTGTACTATTCGGATCACGCGCCTCCGTGGAAGCCTGTCGTAGTACTTAACGGCAGGCAACACTAACGAAGATTGATCGGACAAGAGAGAACTTGCGAAACGTCTGATATTGAGACAGTAAGGCGTACGCGTATGAGATGAGAAAAGGATGATGAGAGTAAAGTATCAAGAAAGATGAGTCTCGTATCGAAGGGGGGAAGGAATATATAGAATCGGAGTGTTTGTATATGTAGAGGTACCGCGTGTGTCACGCGGGAATCATGTGATCGCTCTCGAGTGGTAAGCCGGCAGGCTTACACCCTCCCCCGCCCTGGAAAATTCACCACCCGACCCGACAATCCAACGGGGAGTGTATAGTAAGTATCGTAAACCACGCCCGACCCCCTTGGGGCCACGCGCTAAACAGAGAAGAAGGTGAAAAAGGGGAACCTAACCCAAAACCATCTAACCGTCGTGCGAACTTGAAGCCTTGCTAGCGATCCAACGGTCGAGTGCCGCGCAATCGTCGAGCTCGGAGCCCGGACGCCATTCGTCGGTCTCCGGTCCCCAGCCTTCCCATCGAACCAGGTACTGGCATCCTCGGCCACGTCGTCGTTCATCTAAGATCTCCTGTACCGTCCACTCTTCTGCTCCATTGCCCATAACGATCGGCCCTGGCTCGGTTAGTTTACGCGACGGAAACAAATCGTTATCGTTCTCGTGGAAAGGGGCCAGTTCCGAAACGTGGAACGTGGGGAAGATATTCAAGTGTGATGGCAAACGAAGAGTGTACGCGGAGTATTCTGGGTGGCTGTCAATAATCTTGTAAGGCCCATCGAATCTGGGGAAAAACTTAGCGGCTCGTTTCTCGCCCTTCCTCTTAAACTCTCTCTTCCGATGCCGAGTCGAGAGCATAACCCGGTCCCCGACCTTGTACTCAGGTTCCTCACCGTGTCGTTTATTATACGAGCGTGCTTGTTCGATCTTGGCCAACAGTAGATTGTCTTGTGCCTCGAGCACATCCAATTGTAACTGCTTTATAAACTCGTGAGCAGTCCAGTCTGCCTCAGTCGCCCCTTGAGGTAAGTCCGGGCACAGTGGAGGGACCAGTCTTGGGGAGAAACCACTCTTCAGTTGAAACCCCGAGAAGCCAGTAGAAGAGTTCACCGAATTCATTAACTCAAACCAGATACGTGGTAACGCACGCTTCCACCCTTTTTGGTTACGAGAGACGTGATAACGAAGCATCTGCACCACGGTCTTGTTTGTGCGCTCGCTCGACCCGTCTGTCTGCGGGTGATAAGACGTTGACATCTTGAGTTTTACGCCAGAGAGCCAGTGCAAGGCCTTCCAGAAAGCTGATAGCCACAGGTGGTCCCGGTCCGAGATCAATTCCTTCGGCAGCCCGTTCTCACAAAACCAATGTTCGAAAAAGAGGGCGGCGGCCTCCTCGGCTGTGAGCAAAGTTTTACAGGGTATAATGCGAATGTCCGCGCCCAACCGATCGGTCATGGTCAGAATACAGTCAAACCCTTCGTCGGTCGGGAGCGGGCCCATGAAGTCCAACGCCACTGAGGAGAAACGACGGTCAGGTACAGGCAGGGGGTGAAGAGGGCCAGGTTTTCGAGTCGTGGGTGACTTATTTCGTTGACAATCTCTACATGCCGGGATGTATGCACCCTCCAGGTCTCATCGCATGTGTGGCCAATAATAGTCGTCCTGTAAGGCTGCGTAACTCTTGTCGAAACCGAAGTGGCCCAGGGAGTCGTGTGCAAGGTGAAACAGCATTTCACGAATGGTTCCTACATGCGGTATAATAAGTCTGTTCCCTACGTACCATAAACCTGAATCGTTGTCCTGCCTCAGCCCCAGGATGCTTGGCGTAGATTCGCCTAACTTCGAGCACCACACATCCTCCTTGTACCCGTTCCGAATTTGATCTAACAGTGCAACATCGGTTGTGACATCCAGTGTCGCGAGAACTGGCTCTTCTTCCGCCACGTCCGGTCTTGTAGTCATAGATCGCACAGAGCCCCAAACCGTGTCATCGGGCAGAATCAGAAGGATCGGCGGGTCCCCGGCTTCGTCCTCGTCATCACAAAAGGCATAGGGATGCTTTGCTTTACCGCAAGCATCTGATCCCGTCTCTACGCAGTTCGGTAAGTCTGAGGGGAGTCTAGACAGGGCATCCGCCACGGAGTTCTTGTCACCCGCCAGGTAAACTATGGAGCAGTCGAACTGTGACATGAACTCCATCCAGCGAGCTTGTCGACGCGAAAGGTCCTTCTGTTGATGGAAATTCTCCAGGGTCCTGTGGTCAGTGAAAATAGTGAATGGTGCACCTAGTAAATCCACTCTCCACTTCTTCAGCACCCTGATAATGGCCAGGAGTTCCTTCTCATGCACAGGGTAATTCAGTTCTGCACCCTTGAAAGTCATTGAATCAAAAGCCACCGGTCGCGCCGTCTCCCAGGTCTCGCCGAACGACAGTACCGCACCTGACCTTCTATCGCTGGCGTCGGTGGTGATGAATATCTTGTGTGTCTCTAGAAGATCATGGTCAATTACAGTCAGACAATCTCTACTTACTACGATGTTCTTGATGGCGACGAAGGCCTCGCCGTGAGATTTCTCCCACCCCAGCCATTCCTTCTCCGCCGCCTTTGTAGTCAGCGGCGTTAATACGTCTGTGTGGTCGGCTAAGCGAGGCAGAAACGTGCCGATATACCTCACCAGGCCCAAGAATGCTCTGACTTCCTTAGCGCAACTCGGGACAGGCCAGTTCAGGATGCGATCCACCTTCTTGCTATCCGGTTCGATGCCTCGCATGGAGATGTGGTGTCCCAAAAAGTCGACTTCGAAGCAGAACAGTTTTGTCTTGTTCGGGTTACAGTACAGGCGCGCCGCTTCTAGCACCTTCAAAACCGCTTCCACATTCTCTTGGTGTTCCTCGATACTCGCTGACCAAATGATGATATCGTCGACATAAACGTGGCAGATCTTTCCAATGAGGTGGCAAAGGGCGTCCGTTACATGCCGTTGGTGAATAGCAGGTGCGTTCTTCAATCCTTGGGGCATGACGAGCCACTCATACAATCCGAAAGGCGTAGTCACTGCAGTCGGCGGGGTCCAGCTTTGTTTGAAAGAAACTATTGGTCATGTCGATCTTACCCCATATCCATCCCTTCGCACAATCTGACAGAATGTCGTCAATTCTCGGCAAAGGGAATTTGTCAGTGATCGTGTTATCGTTCAGTCGTCGGTAATCATTGACCCAACGGGGTAGTGCCGCCGGATCTGCCTTCGGGATCACGAATGATGGTGATGCGTGCGGGGAAGAGGACGGACGTATTTTTCCGGAATCTAAGTTCTTTTGGATCAATGTCTGCCAAGCTTCCCTGTATTTCTTCGGACATCTATACGAACGCGCGGCGATACTTTTGTGTGCGTCCTTCAAGCGAATCGACGCAGTAACCGACGACGGAAGATCCTTCACATGAGGGATGGGCTCGAAAATTGCAGAATACTTCCATTTCAGATCGTCTTCTTTCTTTTCCAGCTCTTGTAGAGTACTGAGTCCTTCGATGCGCTCGCGCAGCGATGCTATCACATCAACATTGTTCTTCTCGGGCGGGCAATGTGGTCGGATGATTTTGCACACATCTTTCAATTCAGCCATGAGAACACGATGATGTTCTCTTGCCAAGTTACCCATGCGCTTCAGTTCTGAACTTCTTTTCTCGATTGACTTATTCAAGTACTCGCGAGGTCGTGTTACAGGTGTAGGATTCAACAAATCGTAGCCAGAAGGTTTATGTATAACAGTACATAGGTCATGATCAATCACAATTTTATTTACTTTAAGCCAGGGGAGTCTGAGAAGAAGACGAGTACAAAGTCCGGGTGCGATTAAGAATGGAACACAGCGGGAAGTAAAGAGTCCGTCGAGTGACGATACGCTCAGGGATACATAGTCCGTCAAAACAGAGAGAGTTGGATTCTGATTTAATGCCACCCCAACCTTCTTGGGCTTGGGAAGTTTCTTTCGTTCAAGGCCGAGTTGGTCCACTAGATCTGGGTGAATGAGAGGTACATGAGCGCCGTTGTCCAAGAAAGAACGAACACGGGAAGGGAACGGTGATCTGGGACCAGATACATGGCATTCCCAACGATAGTGTGGCGTCGCCAGCAGTTCAAGGAACGAGTCAGGAGATTCAGTACTCACGGAATGCTCCTCCTCCGAGTCCGTTCCATCACCCAGGGCCACGACAACCATGTCATCAACAGAGTCGGTCTCGATTTCGTCGTCGACAGTTGCGGCGACCATCAATTTACCCTTGTTATTCTTCTTCAGGGCCTCATTGACCATAGCCTGGGTAAGCGGTTTGTACCCTACAGCCGACGGTGCAGAGTCATCACAGTTACGAGACTGGTGTCCGGCGAAGAACTTCCTACACTTGAAGCAACCATCGTTTTCCATGAGCAGGGTCCGTTCTTCATTGGTCAGGGGGGGTAGACAAGTGATCTTCGAGTTACCGGAGCCCTCGCTCGGAGTGGCAGGTCGAGACGAGTTTGCGTTGCACGACGAGGTGAGAGGGGCAGGGGAGCGAGTATTACGTCCTTGTACACGTAACGTTTCCTCCATGAGGCGTTTAGCGAGACGGATGTTGTCACGACGTTCGTCGTCCAGAACCTGTACGGCAGCAGTATACTTCGCGAGGTTTTCTGAGTGCAAATCTGAGTTGGAGTCGAGCTTCTTTTTGTCCGCGACCTTCTTTTCCAAGGCCTCGTCAAATCCGACTTCAATCTGTTCGATGAGTGCGGCGTCTGTCAAGTGTGAATCAGTTCCGATGAGCAAGGAATTGTAGCGTCGAACTGAGGCGATATATGCGGTTACCATGATGGAACCGTTTGGTGCCATCCTAAGACCTCACATCTTCCTCCTGGTCGCACGTTCCCAGTCCTTCTGGAGAAAGTTGTCTTTGATTTCTATGATGAACTCGTCGAAGGTGAGGCCTGTGATGCGCTCCCGGTCTGAGTTGATGTGTTCACGGATGGAGAGGTCGTCGAAACAGCCAAGAACCTTCTGGACCTGTTTCTCCTCGTCGATACTCTTGAAGCTGAAATAGTCTCTGCATCCGTCGGACCAGTCCTTTAAGACGTCCGGTAAGAGGATGCCAGTCGTGATTCGGGGGGGGAGGCTCATGCTCTCAACAGATTTACAAGCGGCGTATTCGGACATGTTGTGCAAGTTCGGGATCAAAGAAGAGGTGATGGTATTCAAGCGGATGGGTTCTTTGTCGTCAGAGGAATCCGAGACGCTGATTAAGGATGGCAGGGAGTTATTACCGGCTTCTATTTCGAGGCCTGGAGTTTCCTGGTTGTCAACCGATTCCTCGGTGGATATATGCGCGTCGTTTGTAACTGGTGCAGTATTGGCGTCGAGTTCTGTGGGCTCGGTAGTGGTGGGAACGGTTCCTGGTGCAGAGGCAGGTGGTGGTGAGTGTCGGTGATGAATATCGCCGTTAATGTCGACAAAATCGTCGACGTAATCTCCGAGGATTTCGTCCTCGCCTAGGTCTGAACTGGGTTGGGCGGGTTGAATGTTCGTTCTCGGTTGCGGCTCAGTGGGGGCAGTGGAGCGAGTATTACGGCGATCCGTATGAGATGTGCTCGGAGGGACACTTCGCCCTCTAGTACTCGAACTCGGCTTCTTTCCCCTATACATGGCTTCAGAGTTTTAACAGGTGCGGGGTCAGGGTCAGATGAACGGGGTACTAACGAGTCAGACTATATAGTCTTCGTCACGGGTCTGGGTGTGGTTCGGGGTTGGGTCTATAGGTGTATAGACGATAAGCGAAGTTCAAAAAAAAGTGGAAGCCTGTCGTAGTACTTAACGGCAGGCAACACTAACGAAGATTGATCGGACAAGAGAGAACTTGCGAAACGTCTGATATTGAGACAGTAAGGCGTACACGTATGAGATGAGAAAAGGATGATGAGAGTAAAGTATCAAGAAAGATGAGTCTCATATCGAAGGGGGGAAGGAATATATAGAATCGGAGTGTTTGTATATGTAGAGGTACCGCGTGTGTCACGCGGGAATCATGTGATCGCTCTCGAGTGGTAAGCCGGCAGGCTTACACTCCGGCTTCTTTGAAAATCCTCAGGCTGGTCGTAGTTTGCGTAGGCTGACTCTCAAGCTGGAGAATTTCTTCTTTGGGTCAACGCCAAACTTCTATCACCCCTGTTTTGCCAACTTAACACACCTTCACCTGTATGATGAGTTCTGGTCCAACTATGCAGGCTGGGAGACTCTTGTCAGTCTGACCCATCTTGCCCTTGCTTGCGCAGGCCCTCCTGAAACGACGCGAATAATGCAGATGTTGCCTGCTATTCGATATGTGGCACTTGGCTCATACAAGAGTGGTCCAAGGACCAAATACGCCGTGGTCGTGGTTAATAACAGCCCTTATATCAGGGTGGCATGGGGTGTACGAGCTGTGTTTTTGTCGGAAATACCACAGCATGACTGGGAATGGGGTGCAAGAGGCAAGGGAGATTTTTGGGACGTTGTGGAACAAGAGGTAGAGAGGCGTCTTGAAGAAGGGTTGGTTGACTAGGGTCTTTTGTGTATTTTACCGTGTAACCCTTGCGTGTGCGTGTCCTTATACCTTCCCTCCGAGGCCGAGTCCGAGTACGTCAGGAGCATAACGATAAGGTGGAACAGCTACGTGCAGGTGAAGCGCCTACGTATCAGCCTTAGCAGGAATGTCATCGGACCCTCAACGACTTGAAGGATACTAATAAATCGAATCAAAATCCCGGGCATATCGCACGACTCAAACCTTTGATCTTCAACACAACAATCACAATCAGATTCATTTTCTTCGAGGAGACGTACGATGGGGAAGGATGTGGTATGTACATACACATGAAATGGAAGCTGGTAAACCTTGGACATGAGGTCAGAATCGAATGAAAACACTGTATGTGATCCGAGGCAACATCTGGTATGCACAACCAGAGGTCGAGAAACATTAATGACATCAGTGTATAAACAAGCTTCCTTCCTTCCTTCCTCAATATCGGGCAGACGGGTTGCACCCGAGAGTCGAACAACGGCTCGCATGTCAGGTCGAGTGTCTCGACATTTTCGGGATTGGATTCTGATGAATGTGTTGAGTTTTAAATGGGCAAAAGGATCGAGATGCATTGGATTTGAATGAGGTGACATATCACATCTGACACTTGAAGTCCATGCCAACTGGATAAGTTTGAGCAAGGTGTGCCTTGAAGACTAGGAAACTGTGAGGGTAATATTGTTCCGAGAGTAGTTTCGGCCGGCGACCGTCGCAGAGTTATTGAATGTCATTTCTCCACATGCTAATTTTGGACTCGAGCTCTTTACGCTCTGCCGCCTCCCTCTCTTTGCGACGTTTTTGTACCAAGGTCTTCACCTCCTCTGGTGGCATAAACATATAAGCGCCCAATGCGATGGCATCCAAAGCCCAATCAGCACGGTCTTGATGACGTTCGCGCCACGCCGCTCGATCCCTGGCCTGCTCGTCTCGAGCCTTATCCTGACGACTTCTATTGTCTTGATAGTGAGTTTCAGCGTCATGGACAGTTTCATTCTGTAGAGAGCTCGTGGATTTAGGATAAAAGATGTTTCGCCACGCATTATGGGGGTCGTCCTCGTCTATCACGCCAAAGTGTTTGGTCACGGTAGAGCCATAGACAATGTCAAAAAGGACTTCAGATGGCCAATTAGAGAGATCTGCAGGAGTACGAAGGCGAGATCTGGTGCCTTGGCCAAAATGGTCCATGCTTTCATGATTGAAGAAATGGGCTGTATATCTTGGCTCGTCGGAAGGTGCCTCGGGATCAACATCAGTGGTTTTCATAGCGAAATTTGGCGTCTGTCGGTGCTCGTCAAGGCTCCATTGGAGTAACCAAATAAAAGAAGACACACTTTCAGGATCGCCAAATTAGTGCCAAGCACCATATGAGCTTCTCTACGGAGGAACACGCCGTTGCGGACGTCGTCGATGTCTTCTATAACATCATCATTTCTTCGACTCCGCCCCTGAGTGATCAGACGAATGAACTGCGGTGCATGTGAGTGTGGGCAAGAACAAGATCATATCAGGACTTGTACCGAGTCGCCCTTCCTGTGGGGGACGAGGTGTGCAGCGTCGCAAAAGTCGGCGGCCGTCCCTGAGAACACGCAGCGGCCCTGGTCCCTCCTCTTCACATCTTCACGAAATTGGAACCAACGCGTGCTCGCGGTACTGGAAGAGATCCTCGTATTTGCGAGTTGAGGGTCAACTGGAAACATACGAACCCTCTCTTCGTCGACGGTACGGTAATACAAATCAAGGGGTTCCGAGGGCAGGTCCGCATTGTAATCTACAGGCACGGTGGAATCGCGACGGGTGGAGAGCTCGCCATATGCACCGACGACAGCACCTGTCGCATAGCGGATCCATTTATACGGCTTGAGAGACAATTGGAGCTGGTTAAGCTTCGCGACGGGGAAAGTAAGGCAGTGGATCCATTCAAAATGATCTGAGCTGAGATCCAGTGAGCTTGGTTGACCAGAAACGGGGAATTGGGCGAGAACGTGTATTTCAGCCATGGCGGGTAAGGTCAAAACTAGTGTCAAGGGTCTGAGGCTCCTGTTCTATCGTGAGATCATGTGATTCGTTCCTAGTGATGCTAGTATCCGTCCGGCGGGGCGTCATCTTCCTCCGAAGACCAACTGCCACCCTCCACACCACCGCCTTTGTTAGAGCCTAGCCTGAGACAAGTACATGCTAATAAGTACGTTGTTGGTACATAGTTGGTATCTCATGTAACTAGACATGGGTATAACTCGAAATTTTACGCATTTCAGACGTCCGACGAACATCTATCGTAAAATCGTTCGCTAACATATATCATACCATCAGAATCCAACAAACACCCAACCACATAAACATTCATACCTATCAGAATCCAAGACACCAAAAACAACCAAAACAAAAGAAAAGGTCCGAGACCATCTTACCCACCCTTCCCCCCAGGTACTCCACCATACCCTGCATACCCTACATATCCAGACCCACCAACCCCGGCATATCCTCCGTACGCCCCATACCCACCTCCCGCTCCTCTCCCCGCAAGTCCCGGACTTCCCGTCCCCGCTGACCCCACAGACCCAACCGGACTATGTATAACAGCTGGAGGGCCAGCCACCATAGGCATATACAAAGGCGTGAGCACGAACGGCGATTGAGAATGTGAGTGGTGTAGGGTTGGAAGTGTGCTCGTCGTGGGATTGGGGTTGGGGTTGGCACTAGGACCTGCGCTTGCACTTGGGTTCGCAGGGTCAGGATCTATGGCTGGTACGACACGAGGATTAGGTGAAGAAGGGGGTTGTAGGACGTATAATGGTACAGCGGAAGATGCGGGAGGGTGTAAGAGAGAAGATTGACCCAGGCCAGTCGAAGACGGTGGTGGTGGTAGTGGTGGTGGGTAAGGTCCTGGGACATACCCATGTGGGTAAACGTCCCTATCCCTATCCCTATCCCTATCCCTATCCCTATCTCTTTCCCTCTCCCTCTCCGTTCCTTGCCTCCGATGTTGCCTTCTACTAGACCGATGCCTAGCTTCTCCCCTTCCACGATGCTGTGTCCTGGTGGAATTGTGCCTATCTGTCCTCGTCGTCGTGCGTCTGCGAGGTGCGGGACTAGATGATGGACTCGCAGTGTCGACGTACACATAAGAGTTTCGGGAATAAAACAACCTATGCGAATTAGGCTGCTCATCCCTCCTCCTACTAGACCTCCTGCCTCCTGCCCTCGCTCCTTCTCCTCCTCCGCCTCCTCCGCCTCCGCCGCTTCCAACTCCAGCAGTCGCAGCCGAAGACCTCCCCCCACTCCCCTCACTCAAAAGATCCACTTCCCTCTCCCCAGCCTTCGCCCACCTAGGCAACCCCGCCGCAGCACCTTTCTTCGCAGCACCCGAATACCACGACGTAAGCGGTTTCTGTACAGGTTTATACATCTTCGCTTTCTTCCCATCACCCCTAACAACCGCATTAAAATCCTTCAATATCCTCCCATCTCTACTAACAATAATCGATGCACGTTTCCACCCCCCACCACCCCTCGTCAAGCCAGGGAAATAATCCGACGTGACTCTATTATTTGAAACCCACGGTAAGGATACGAACGCGGAGAGGAATCGATGAGAACGACTGAGTTCGGTTGAGAATGATGGGTCGTAACTCATCGTCGATGACGGACTGGTATTATGCGTGAAGGATTTCGACATCCGACGGTAATCTTCTGTAGGTTGAGGACGTGCAAGGACAGATGCATGATAGGACGATACGACAGGTTGACTAGGCGTTTGATGCGATTCGTCTGCGTGGAGGTTTTGTTGTACTGAATTCGGAGAAACAGGTACGGTGCCCGTACCCGTACCTGCACCCGCGTTCAGAGTCGTATCCTCGATTTCGATACGCGTAGGATGAGGTGAAGTAATAGGATTCTCTGGGGGATTCGGACCCTCGACAGGTGGACGATCAGGAGCGAAGAGGATGGTTCCGTCAATAGGGTCACCCCCCGCATACTGAAGATGCGGATCATCCACACGCGGCGGTGAATTCGTTGGAGGAGTCAGCCGAAAACTCGGTCTTGAACGTCTGCCTGGTACCAAAGACGGAGGAAAAGGAGGTGACATGCTTCCACCTTCAACAGGACGAGACCCGGGTCCTCCCACCATCGGAGTAGGAAATGGCACAGAATCCGTATACCTCGGCAAAGTCCCATCTGTCCCCTCCACATTAAAAGTCCCTTGCCTCGCCATTACAGGCTCCCCACCAGCAGCAGCAGCAGCATTGCTTCCAAAAATAGCCCTAGGAACTCTTTTCAAAGTCTTCACAAATCCACCAACGAATCTCTTCCCTTTCGCACCATCTTTCTTCACCTTCAACGGTTTCACTTTTTGATACCCCATAGCAGAGCCAGAAACGGCACTAATATTCAGGAAATCCTCGTCCGCAGGTTCGTCTGGATTTGTCGTGTGCAGGGGTGCTAGCTGCCGACGGGGAGGAACGGGCGTCGGAACGGGTATAGGCTCCGCCGGAGGTGGGACTGCAGGAGTTAATGTTACCCATGAAGGAGTGTTGGTACTACGACTACCAGTAGTTCGACTTCGATTTACGGTCGAACTATGTCGCGTAAAGGATGATGTCAAGTCACGATTTGGATCCGGAAAATCGCTCATCGCTGCAGTGAGATATGAGCGACGATATAGCGATGCTGCAGAACGAGGGCAACGGGGTAGATAAAGAGCCGAAAATAAACAGCGACCAGCACCTTTATAAGGACGGCAAGATGGGGTGGTGAGGGTACGGTGCAGAAAAATTTGCGGATGCAACCCACGCGACGTCACGAATGACTTGGACAGCAAAGATGCTACGGGCTGCGTGGGTCGAACAATATCAGGTGTTCTTCGGAATCTTCATGGGCGATCTAGCACCATTTCTCGAATCCTCGTTGTCGCCTCGTGTTGATCCGAACGGAGAGACAGCCCGAGACTAACTCGGTGTCTCGAAGCCTCTCGAAGCGTACTGGAAGTTCGGAAAATGTGGGAAGCATCAAAGGAAGGCATTTACGAGGGCTGCAAAGCAGAGAATGCCTATTAGTGCAGTCAGTGTCTTGGCTACTGGATGTCGGAAGGCATTAGAACGCCTTCTACCTGATTACTCCTACGGCCTGGTCATCGTATGTTTGATCGACTTGAGGAGATTAGTACGGAGAATAGAACGTCCAGCATGGATGAAGCAAAGTGATACGAATACTGAACTGAATGATTAGATGCATAACTTGGTCCTGCAACATCAGAATTAATGACTTACAAAGTTGCATGCTAGCTCGTATCCCCTTACTTTTAATCTTCCAAAGACATTGCATCCAGCAAGCAACCACCTGGACCTTCCTTCAGTCTGTAACATGGTTTCCACGTAGCCCTGACTCCACGCCTCGTCGTGAAACTACTAGACAAAAGTCCAGCGAGGCGAATGCGTTTTTGAGCGCGACGCAGCTGAAACTTTATCATATCATCAGCCTTCACACAATGCGATTCCAAACGAGCCAAGTGAGGCCTTGAAATAATTCAGGTGAATACAGAATAGAGAAATGTTGAAGAACATTAAAAATTAATGGCCGCTGCTTAGCACGAATGTTTGTCGTTGTATATTTCTAAAGCTTTCGGCCTCTCGGCTAAGTCGATCCGAGGTACCCGAGCCCCATTACTCCCAGGGTCTTAGTCAAATTTACCAATCGCCCCCCGCTAAAAACGGTTCCAGCCTTTCTCTCTCTCAATCCGCCATGTCCTCTCCCGCGTCCTCCGCATGCCCGTCCCCAATAACTCCCACTCATCCTTTTGCCCATACCAAAAATCTACTCGAGATAATTCCAAACAAGATTGATGTCGAAGAAGAGTCGAGGCTTTACGATGAGCTTTGTTATGCATGTTTTGTTTTATTGTTTGCGGTAGACTATAGTACTTACTTATCGGACGCTTCGTTACCTAGGAAGAAGAT
>RCHF01000532.1:0-30869 GCA_003987895.1 Neonothopanus nambi | reverse complement strand
ATATTTAACCGCTAGCAGGTAAGGCGATGTACCAAGGCGCAGGGGTGGTGAGGGTATAGTAGGTAGAGTATCGTAATGTATAGTAAGGTAAACTATGCCCAAATCCGACCCGTTCAACATATCCGGTAGAGCTGAATGTGTCCCTATGAGGTGGTGTGTGGAGCGAAGAGCGATGTAATGACGACGCATGTAGTGATTAGGGTGTAAGAGTATCGCTGTGGCCAAAGCCTTAAGAAAGGGACTTGAAGGATGAAAAAACCCCTGCCACTCAGCTACATTTGCGGCGCCCTGGGCCTGACTCACTTCATCGTGGTTAGGGGAAAAATCCAACATTGGGATGTGTTCGGGTTGGGCTGGTGTGGAGTGCGTCGTGTGGGTGGTGTGGGTTAGCCAAATTCCTCCTCTCCTTCTCCTGGCAAATCTCCTTCCTCCCAGTCTTCTGTCCAGTCTGCTTCCAGTGTTGTCTCCTCTTCTCCTTCTATGATGCCATCTAGTTCATCCCAGAGTGAGTACGGGGTGTATGTTGGTTCAGGGATTGTGCCTTGTGGTTTTCCGGTGACGGTCCCTCGGGAAGAGTAACATCTGCATTACTCATGCCTGGTCCTTCTACCGTGTTCTGAGCCCTAGGACGGCCGTCGACTTCAGTGAGAGGGCGGACTGCCAGAACAACAGCTTCTCCTTGCTCTACTAGTGAGACTGATATGTTTGCGCTGAGGTCCACAATGGCGTCATACAAGCCCATGTCAGTGAAGGATAGGATAGCCTCGATTTCAGACAATGATAGCGGAGCAGAGTCGGCAGTGATATCTGCCTGAGGAATGACAACAGAGTTGTCGAGTGGCAGGATGGTGAAGGCCGAATCGTGGATAGTCTCGTCGTTACCGAAGGACGATGTGTTGATGACGATAAGCCCTGGAAGGTGGCGGAGAACAAAGTCTGCAGGATCGATGACATGAACCTAGTATTAACCATTTGTCAGTACTCAAACGCTATGCGTGAACAAAAGAAACCCTACCTCAAGGTCCACATTCACCGGCCCGATGTTGTCGTCGTCAGCGTCGTCGATACAAAGCGATCCGCCGCCGCCTAAGCTCTGGTCAATGTCGTCAATACTTCGCAATCCATTGCCCAAGAGCCCAGGAGACAATAAAATCCCGTCGAGGACGATAGGTGATGCTTGGATATCACCCTATAGACAAAAAGTCTATATGTCGTTACAGTATGTGAGAGCATTCAGAGGCTTACCTCCACCATGGAAACATCTGGCAGTGGAGAATCCTGATATTCAATGCTTGCCGGAGAGGAATCGCCTAAGTCGTCGTCGTCAGTACTGTCGATACTTTGCGATCCACTGCTGCCTGAGCCCTGGACAATGTCATCGGTGCTTCGCGATCCATTGTCCGTGGTGAGCCCAGGAGATGGCAAAGTCCCGCGTGGTGGTCGGATGCCACCCTTGAGACAAGTAATTAGTAGGTCCTCGCAGTATGTAACGTTGAGGCGCTTACTTTCACAGTGAAAACATCCAGAGATTCCTCATATTCGATGCCAGCTTGAGAAGGGTTACTGAAGCCCTTCTCAACATCCATGACAGGAGCAATCATTCTACGAGCAAGCCGCCTATTGAGGAAGTAGTAGCCCGGGATGCAGAGGATGACGCAAAGAATGATGGTGATAGTCATGAGACAAACAGAGTGTGCAGGGCGGAGGTCGACGTCCAGGACTTGTATTCCCCATCGCGGACAGAAAGACCAGGGCCCACGGAGGTAAATAGAAGCATCAGATGTTGAATTCTCACCTGTAGGCGCAGAGATGTCAGAGGTTGGAGCTATGGAAGCCTTGCTACGAGTGAAGTTCCATTCACACGGGCCGTAAAATACGATGTATCAATGGAAATGGAGAGATTAAGTGGTAGCTTTGGGAGTAAAAATGTCTGAGACCACAAAGCGCTGGTAACCTAAGGAGGAGGCGCCTAAAGTAAAATAAATCGGCCGCTCGAAAAAGACCATTGTAGTTTTGTGCGCGCACTAAAGTATTCTCGAGCCATCACACAACCAATGCTGAAGAGGCTACAGAAAGACTGTGTTTATCATGAATACACCATGAACACAACGCCTAATACATGAAAATTAAGATAACAATGCACCTGAGCTCTCAGTAAGACTGACCCATATTAGCCCATATTAGTCGGGCTCCCTGTACCTCCTACCGACCTCCCAGGGACCCAACAACACCATGGCCATTCGTCAGCCACACTCCCGAATCGAAGGTCGACTATTCGACTTCAATCACGATATCGGAGTGATATCGAGGTGGTTTTAAGGATTTCTGATATTTCAGGCCATATCTTCGTATCGTACGATGCGATGGGTAAACTCTTCGGCACACTCTGCAATCGTCAGTTCCGAAGGCGAGCTAGGATACAGAGATTCGTGGTCATCGTTCGAACTTTGACTGGCTGAGCTGGCGTCTATCAACGTGACTATCTTTGGACTATCCCCATATGCCCAATATCACTAGCGGCTACAGATTCTCTCTTGTCCGTCATGGTAGACTTTATCCTGCTGAATATTGAAACGTCGTATACGGATCTGTATTTCCTGACTCAAGATTTCAAGTTCCAAGTAAGTAAAGTCTCCTGAAGTTCCCATTTCCTGCTTGAATGTACAGTCAATGTACGTTACGTGGTCAGAATGGCCGACATAGATTTGTATCGTGGTGAACAGTGAACACTCCTGCGAACCAGGAGCTCATAAATTTCATAAGGTATGCACCCAGATGACTCTTCTGTACCCCGAGTTCACGCTCTACAATTAGGCAGTCGGGTCTCCAACGTCCTGCCACCTGGGCCGATTTTTGTGGGCTGGCTGTCGTAACTCAAGAAACACACTCAAGGAACAGGCTCAAAACTTGCCAGCAAGTCAGACATATTGGAGAGTAAACGTTGGATATCGAACTGATGCTCTAAAAACATTTGGTTTAGTGACGAATGACAGTGAGTATCCTTGGGTATTTCTATTCCATGCTGCTCTAAAGTGATACCTTCTATAAGCTTTTGTGGCAATTTTTGGGCAAAAGATATAGTTTACTATGCAAAGTATGTCTACTATCATTGCAACGAAAGTAACTCGTCCATAATGGTCTCCTTCAGCACATGCGCCAGTATTTTGTTGTCTGTCCTCCCATTCAAACTCAGGGGTATAAACTCCACCGGGATCATATACGCAGGCTGTCGACACGCGGGAAGCTGCTCATCCACCGCCTTCTTCAAAGTTGTCATCAGCTCCCGTTGTTCCTCCGACTTCATCACGGAGGGTACAGCTGAACGATGCTCCATGACAGAAATGTTGCAACATCACAAGCGCTACGAAGCTGACTAGAAGCTCTTGGCCGATTCGCGGATGCAAGGTGATGAAAGTGGTCGCGTCAAGCTCCCCTTTATTCTTACCAGCCTTTCGGAGGGTAGAGGAAATACCCTCTGTTTCGATTTGCACACCGTGGTACTTCACTTGAAGATCAATTCGACCCATAATCTTGATGGAGTGATCTGGCATCATCCGTACTGCATGAGGAGCGAAGTGAATTCGGACTTATGTTGAAAGCAGAAAGCAAGATCGCCGGTGCGGTACACTCTACAACCGGGTTCTGGAAATTCCACAAGGGCCCAAGCCGTCGCTTCTGCTGGATGAAGTCTTTCGAAAGCATGATGGCTCTATCACCGAATGTCTCGATATCTTCCGGGCTGGTTACGAACACCCACTGTGACTCACTATCTTGGGCTATGTAGCGCTTCCGCTCTACGGGCAGTTCTGGGTCGATCTTGCGCTCGAATATCAGTCTATTGTCCAGGGGTGGAGGAGGAGAAGATACTCACAGAGAGATAACACCCGCCTGCCTTGAGGATAGCAGTTATCGCAACGTAGAAGTGAGACGAGCGGGTCGAGCATAAGGATACCTTATCCTCGAGTTCGATATCGTTTGCAAGCATCCAACGCGCGAGCGCATTACTCTTCTGATTCAGCATGCCGTAGGTAAAGAAATGAGCTGAAGCTTCCATTGATGAGTATGTGCAATCGCCTGTGGGCGGTTCTCTGCATGCTGGAAAAGCCACTCGAGAACGACGTGTTCTTCTTCGAGCTTGATTGTGCTTGGCGAGCAGGACATAATCTCGGGCTCCCAAAGGGATCTGAGTGGTGGTAACACATGCAGTGTGTGGTGCAGACACCATAAACTCGCGGCTATGGTAACTTGAGCTGCGAACTGCTCCTAAGTGGCCTTGCATATGAGAGCGCCATCCGCGAGGATATCGAGTACAACATTTTGCCCTCTTGGAGCCATCCATTGGGGTGTGTGCTAAATATCAATATCTGATTATCCATGTAGTCCTTGCCGCACTTCTGCGATATCATTCCGCGTCTTCTCGGCTTTTGAATCGCCTCCCTATTAAGACGAATAAAGTCTTACTGGAGAAGGAATCCAACCTACGACATGCGCTAATTTATGAAGTGACTTGGAGGCCGGGGAAGGTACAATCAAGGGCCTGAAAGTGCACCGGAGGCCTGCGAGGAGGTATTAGTGTATGCAGGATTTGCTGAGCAGTTCACCTGACCGTCTAGATACTGCGAATTTTTCTTGTCCACAGCTATCATTGATGTAGTGTAGATATATATAGGTGAATCGATCCTGCCCTACATGTATTATGTTTCTCTTGAAGGCTTCAAATTTTAAAATGTATATTGCATCCACACCTTCAGCAAATTGTGTTTCCGACATATGTAGATCGATTTCTTGTATTGACACAGAAAAAAATAGCTACATCACAATGTAATAATAGCCTTAATTAAGTGGTCTAAAGTGTACATGTCCTAAGGAGCGCGCGAGGTGACTTCCAATGCTGCTGTTTCTCCCCAAGGCCACAAATTAAATGGCCTACCTGGTTGTTAATTATCTTGCGTTTCCAAACCGGCGCTTTGTAGTCTACCTTTCAAGACCTTGATTTCACAATCCCGTTGCTGAATTTCAAGATGGAGAATTCTGATGTATCGCTTGAGATCAGTAATTGCGAATTGTTTTACCTTGTCCAACGAGCTCAATTCGTAAAACATGGAAGAGACCTGCTCGAACTGCCTCAGGAGTATGTCGTAATCGCGTTCTAGCTCCTCTTTGTCCTCCCGTTTGAGCAGGGCAAGACGCTCGTTATAAGCAGCAGCATCAAAATGCTGCACATGCATCGTCAAGAGCTCTTCCGCCGACAGCTCTTCCCTGAGAGCACCGAAGTCCGGCCCCTCTAACAATTGGTCACTGCAATCCATAAGTTTGTGTTGCTGGTTGCTCCCACCAACCAGTCGTTCATCGTGATCAGACTCTTCCACCGACAGCTCTTCCCTGAGGGCGCCGAAGTCCGGCCCCTCTAACAATTGGTCACTGCAATCCATAGGTTCGTGCTGCTGGTTGCTCCCACCAACCAGTCGTTCACCGTGATCAGAACTTGCCGTCTCAAGCTGCACTTCGCTGGCATCAACTATGATAGCTTGGATACCCAAATTATCTTCGAGAGCATCTTGCCCTATCCCTGACGCCACTCCTTCAATCTGTTCAGTGTCGCAAGTTCTCAGTTCCGGCTCCATGTGCCGCTCATCGCAGGAGGGATTTTTATCTGGGACCCCAGCGCAGAACGAAGCTACTGACGTCGTAGTGAAACTTGAGGAGGGAGTGGGGTTGAATGGTGCACCAGAGTCTAAGTCTGGAGAGCAGACTGCGTGAAGACGACAAGTATCGTCGTCTAGTGCACCTTCGTTTTTCGGAATCGTATCCTTCTCACTGACCTTCGCTAAAGGCCTCAACAATCGTAAGAAGATCTGCGCACAATTGTTGGTGATGACGGATATATTGCGCTGAATCAGATGTTAATTTTAAGGTGTGTAAGAGAGACGGGTTCATTTGCATACCATTGATGCCCTCATACATTGCGTGAAGCTCTCTACAGCAGGAAATCCCAAGGCGATAATGGCCACCATAGCATCATACCATGACCCTACCAACGAAGTTTTGAAAGAGCCACTGGTATGACCAGGGTCGTTGCTGGACACGCCTTCGATGTCGTTCTGCATACGAGTAGTTCTCGACGAGAGTTGTAGTTATTGTAGCTACTACAAAGCGGACACAGCCAGAGTTTGCGAAGAATGGTCGACTGGTCCCCAAGTTGATCCCGAGATCGTTGTAGACAAGAAGGTATCTCGGCCAGCCATCCTAATTTATATGATATATCGCAGTAATTCGAGAACAAAGAGTTTGCTCACATGCCTGCTATTAGCTAAGCCCGTGAGTCGATCGTGACCGCGACTGCTTGCACATCTTTGCATAATCATGATGAATACAGATCGTGGATACAAAGTTCTCTAACCCCGGCAAGGGTAACTTCCCTCGCCCAACAAAACTGTGGCAGGGAGGCGCCCTGTGCGCCTCTCGTGAGAGTATCTCTTAATCGGCACATGGGCATCACAGCAGATCGCAGCTTGCTCGCTCGTCTTTCTAGACTTGAAAGCCGTCACCGTAAAACTTGTTGGCAGTCACCAACATCTCCGGCGGCGAAGATTTTGGTTGAAATATGTTCAAGATGCACAGGGACACAAGTGAGAAAAATATTCATTCACAGAGGTACTCAAAAATACAAGCTATTACAACAGAAGAACTGGCACCCAAGGTTGCTTCATGGAGCTCACTGACGAAGGATCTGCATATTTTGACAATCTCAGCTAGCAACAATTTCTATGTGACCACATCCACGTTAGAAGCACCTGGATTTTCAATTGCTTGCAAAAGCGCTATGTGAGGTTCAGGAATACGTTGTACAGAAATACGATTGTGTATTGCTCTGTCCAGGAACTCATTCAAGTGAGATGGTGGTGGTACCTCGAACACTCCCGGAACCTGAAACGTTATAACGATGGTACGTGAGAAATGCTGGGATTGCACATACCCTTCGGCCATGGCGGGGATATCATCCAGAGTATATATATTGATGAACCGTGTATTTTCCTCGAGCGTTTTCGCCGTCGGATATGTTGTGAGCCATAGAAATCCCTGCTTGCAAGCTGACAGAGTACTTGCTGCATACTTGGGTTGTATCTGAGTCAAATTTGGAAGCCATACAAGTTTGTGAATTGCGGGGAACACATGGATTGATCCTGACAATGAATGGCAGGGATTCGAGAGATCTTGAGAGATCGGAGTAGACTTGATATAGCGGTCTGTCAGAGGGGAAGGAACCCGTGTCAGAATCATCCAGCGCTGAACCAGTAGAGATGACTTACATGCTGGAAAATTTGGTGCCCTGTCTTACAACTTTCTCTACAGCGTCAAGGAAATCGCGTTCAGATGCCACCTTTTGCCTTGCACCAATGCTCATCAAACTTGACCTCCAAGACGCCACTTCCAGCTCGGTACGAGTGCGAACAAAGTCGGT
This sequence comes from Neonothopanus nambi, assembly GCA_003987895.1. Lineage (NCBI taxonomy): Eukaryota > Fungi > Basidiomycota > Agaricomycetes > Agaricales > Omphalotaceae > Neonothopanus > Neonothopanus nambi. The sequence goes on along the minus strand of RCHF01000532.1, from coordinate 23,407 downwards.
CGCCTCCGATTGAGCATCTTGCCTTGCCAGAGACAGTGCCTCGAGCGCGCGCTTGTTTTTGGAGATGGCCTGTTCAAGGTCCTACAAAAAATCAAATTAGAAGATGTAGGTGCAGCCGAAGGAGAAACTTACCTAGACTCGAAGATCGCTTTCGGGATTTCCTTGCAGGAGAAGAAGAACGAAACGCGCATAACGTCTGGCCTCCTTGGCATTGCCAAGGCACTTCAGCGAAATTGTGAGCATTCCGAGAATTACTTGTAGATGAATTCTAAGATGAAGACAGCATAATATGAATCCGCCTAGATGGCAGCAGAGAGCTCAGAGCATGAAGGTCAAGACTTCCGAAGAAAAATTCTTTTCTAGCCACGTGCAGTTTCCGGCAGGCATTAAGTAACGGCAGGCACTTCTACAGCCTCGTTCGGTGTCGAACGACAGAATCGCCAATAGTTCACTAGTCTCGGTTTCCACTGCTCATATAAGAGTGAATAATGAAAATTAGAGCCTGAAGTACAACGAAGTAAGGACTACAGTTCCAATAACAGTTCCTTCCAATAACACTACATAAAAACCATAGTATGACATCCGGTTCCTCAATAAATATGGGATCTACGGCCTTCCATTTTCCAGGACCTTTTTGCTTCTTTTCTCCCAACACTCTCTCCCTCTCCCCCCAATATTCAAGCACACCATTTACGCGTGAAGGTGACCACACACGCTCACCGGTATCACCATCTGTCTCTGCTGTAAACCACCTAGGTCTGTGAGGCGGTAGCTTCCCTTCTTCCCTCGCCTTCCTGGTCGCACGTTGTTTCTCCTCCTGCGCCATTTTCAAATCATTCGCGAGCTCATAGTGGCCGAGCTCGAACGCACGCTGATCAGGGCGCAGACGGCAGTCGGTAGGGCAGAGGTAGGGCTTGAGTGTGTCCTTCGGACAATCATTCAAGGTTAGAGTGAAAGGAGTGAGGTTGAAGGGAGATCCAGCAGGTTTTTCCAAGTTGCCTGGGAGGAGAATGTATTCAGGTGGGGAAGAAGGCGATGTCGGAGAGGAGACAGACACGTCAGGATGAAGGATACCACTGCCGACGCCGACTAGGCGAGCAATCAGTTGCGAGTTCCATTGTCCGGCAATCTCATATATAACCCTGCCTCTTGCATCCATGACCTGGCCGGATATTTCGTAGGCATCTTTTCCTCGCCATCCTCTAGGTTTGAAGGTCAGGATACAGCGATCCCTGGTTCGATGGTTAGTGATCTGAAACAGTCGGTCAGTCCACGCTAAAGTGACGCGTACGGACTACGCACGATCATATCTCCGTAATGGTCATGATAGGAGATCCGAGAATGAATCCAGAAACATTCGTTGTAACCTTCTTCCAACTATAGTGTTCCATCACCAGTCCATCCCTCAATTTGCCAGAAGCTCTGGACCCTAACCTGGACCCCGTTCCTCAGGCTATGCTAGTTTGGCATGTGCAACACCTGTGGGGCGAATCTCGAACGATTTACCCATGAATTTATTTTGTGCGTCAACCTGGATACCTCGTTGAGCACAAGCGGTGGGCAAGACAACGAAAAATGCTTACCTCTCCAAAATAGTGCCACCTGGGCGATTCGGCCTATTAGGCTGAAATCTTGTGGAAGCCCTCAACACTCACAAGCATAGGATTGAAGGGTTTAGCTATACGTCCAATCGTCGAAGAGTAATTTAACATAGCAAAGGCAGCGACGAAAGCTATGCGTCGATAAGGATCTCTTTCACTGGCAGCCACGTCCATTGTAGAAACTGAGTAAGCAACCCAAGCTGCTGGAATGAACGTTGAAGAGGGTCAGTTGGCCTTACTGCTGGAACTGTCACCAAGGTCAGTTGTCCTTACTGCCAAATAGCCCAGGCGAACTGACCTTAGAGCCATATTTCAGCGGACCACATTACCAAATGGGATCAGGTATTCTCACGTGACATGTCCACGACCTCAAGACGCCTGTCCTCCGGCGCCGTTCACCAGCAGCTCGGCCGAAGATCAACTCCAGTGCAAAATTTAATAGAAATATAGCATCCCTGCACAGGGATTGAACATACAGCCATGTAGAGCAAGTCAATTAATAGGCATACATTACCACTAGACCAGGGAATCTTATATATATGTGTACCAACTAGGTTTTATCCACTCCCTCACTCACTTCGGATAGCAAATGCACACAAAATTATATCAAAATACAGCTGAAATCAACGACTAATCACAGGAGGAATATAAAGCGAACTACAGAGTGGGGTACCGGAGGTCTACGCCAGGCTTCCTGCGCCAATATTCTCCTCCTCGTCCTCGTTCTCCGTATCGTCCTCATCCTCTCCCCAGTCTCCTTCATCCTCATCCTCCTCCTCCGCTATGTTCTTCTCCCTCATTCCTTCAGTGTCGCCGCTCAGATCTGGCCCCTGGGAATCTAGTGGTACAGACCACTTCTCCTGGAATGCCCTTGACAGCTCCTTTTGGATCCATTCCTGTTTACGCGCATATGCGCCGACCCCCTCTCTGAGTGCAGCATCCTGGATCGTCCGAAGTGTCTTCCCCTCGCTCCACCACCCTGCCTTCCATTCCAGGAACCGCAACGTTCGTTTCATCTCCTCCCGCACCAATAGAACCTCCTCCTTCGCCCGGTCTGCTCTCGCTCTACTCTTCGCCCACACCTCACGCAATATCTCGTCATTTTCATCCATATCGTCCCCTGTCTTAATGGTACTCGTCAACCATATCCACGACAGCTGGAGTCGTGTCTGCCCTGTCCCGTGCTCCCTACGCATGCCCAGCTCTCGTCGATCCTTGCCAACCAGGTTGATTTCATCCCCGTTTGCAGATGGGACAGCAGGTACCACCTCCACTCCATCATCAACGTCATCTTCCATCGTCCCCAATCTCCCAGGACCTTTTCGCACTCGTTCGGGGTCAACGTAGGACTGCACATCGGCATCGTTGAGTACTCGCAGCTGATTCTCCCATTCTCCAGGGCCTGATAGCGCGAGTTTGGCGGTACGAGCAACACGGTACGTTTCTGCAAAAGTCTTGGCCCGATCATGGATTCCGTTGATAACTGTACGTGACTTCACGCCATCTCTCTGTCCTGTAACGTTCGCATACTTAAACAAGAGCATCCGAGTCTTCACGCGCAGCGTATGTCGAATATCATCGAGGGCGTCATTACACTGGGCAGTCCGGAGCTGCTCCTCCATGGATGGCAGCTTATCGATGCATGCTGCGGCGCGTTTGGACGTGGGGAGAGCCGATGGAAGCCATAAAGGAATATTTTCTGCGACCACGTCATCATTGTACCCGTCTGCAAACTCCTCCTCAAGTTCGGTGAGCGCGCGAAGAAGGCCCGGCATGTAGATGTGGCGAAGCATTGTCCAGTTCCGTATTTTTATACGCAGGACGTTTCACTGCTCAGTCAGCGTAGTCGCCTGCGCGGCCGTTGGAGACTTGGCGGCCTTCGCTAGCCTTCGCAGCTTTCGTCTAAATAAATATATCATTAGCAATTTACAATTACCTATTCAGCCGCTTGAACTTACTGAGATTCCTCCAATTCAAGACCAAGCACCAGGAACGCTGAAGCACTGGTGCTATGGTACGCTACCCCACCTCTCTTCAAGCGCTCTGCCTCATATAATGCCAGCTCCTTCTCGACGGCAGCTTGCGATGCATCTACGGATCTCAGACATCAATAACGAGCATCCCAACCAAAACCAGGAACATCCCACTTACAGTTCTGGACCGCCTGAAACAGATTCAGCACCCCCTTCTTCCCCAAAGGTGCATCCTCCCAGAGCACACACTGCTTCTCCCACACCTCTGCAAGACCAGCTGGGAGCGACGCTGTCAGCCCTCGGTGTGCCTCTACCTGCTTGTTGCGGTCCTCAATACCAGCCTTGTGCCGTGCCGCCAGCGTATCACCCAAACCAACATATTTCGCCCAATTGTGGTATCCAAAATGGTCGTCAAGAACGTTGATGCGTGAGCCAGGGCCCATTGGTTTGGTGGATGGTGCTGCTCCGTTCATCAGCGCCCAAACACGCTCTGGACACTTGTAGTCACCCCCTCCAGACCCTCTGACCAAGTTGCAATTAAACTCGTCATGTCCTTCATCCCGATGCGCTGGCAGATGGAACTTTGGGATAACTGGTGTCATCTTCAAGGAAAGCGGCATTTTCAGAGCGTGCGCCCAGCTTGTCCTGCGAGTACTGAGATTCACAAACCACTGGCACGCGATGTCGTAGCTGATGATGAGCATCAGCAGAGGCCATGCAAAAAGCTTGAGCGCAGAAGCAAAGATAAAGTCGGAATTAGCATATCTAACCCTCCTTGTCAGCACGAGCAGCGGTGGTGAAGCAACAACACTGACCTCTCGCCTTTCTCCAGGTTTCCCACTCCGTTGGGCATCACCATCTCACTTCGCCCACATACTACTGCCCCAACGCCTGTGTACCGAAGCCCCCTTGATGACCTCGTGTTCTGTTGCGCCAACGCTGCAAAGCCCACACAGGTACTGATCTGCATGTATTTACTCAGTGAAATATCCAATGTGAATCAGGAAATACACGTACATCTTCGTCATTCATTCGAGCCTTGACGTGTTCTTCATAAGGACCCCTCTTGACAAAATAAGCCCAGCCGTCCCCCAGTCCCGGATCTCGTGTCCACGATGATACTAACTGATTCTTCAGCCTGAAGTTGAAATCTATACACAGCCGTAATGCATAAAGAAATCTACAAATGCTCGCGTCAGCACCGAAAATGGCACGTAAAGCACTGATAATATAGGTACCTGTTTTCTTTCAAGGCTCGCTCCCACCCCTTCTCCATATTCAGCCCAGGGTGAGGACACAAAGGACATTTGATTGCCAGGTCACCCTCACCCGTATTTACTACCCCGTCCTCCTCATGGCCTCTTCCGCCACGCTTCAACATCTTTAAGTGTCGCCATTGTATGAGCATGCGTTGCAGAGCTCGGTAGCGTGACTTTGGAACGTTCACCCCAATGTTGCTGGTGAGTTTTTCGAGCACCCGATAAAAATCATATGTTCCCCCCTTTCCGACTAGAGAATGAAGATGCAAGAAGTCGAGCAACACAAAGGTGGCGCAGGTCTTGACGGTATCCTGTGTTGCTGGATACAGGCCCCGTCGAAGCAGCTGCACATGCTCGGGTATGCGACGTGAGCAGCCGCAGAACATGACCACCACTTGATGAATGCCGTTTGTATGGAGAACCTGAAATTTCTGGTGCGATCTTCTACCAGACGGACAGGGACGGCTCAAATGGTTGAGATGCACTACGAGCCCAATAGAAGAAAGTTCAGCCTTTGCAAACATGCTGCCGTCCCATCTCTGTGCAGCGGTGTGAGGCCCTTGCGAAAGAGCGATAACAATACCACATACCTCGATTCTATGAAAAGCATTCAGACGATGACGACGCACGCAACACTTTGCGCAGACCAGGTCTTGTTGGAAGCACTCCTGGCACCGGTATTCAGCGTCTCCTGGGAGCATCTCCTTGCGAGCAATACAATCCACACACTCCTCCTGTCCCATATAGTCTGCACGACCATCCGCCCGAAGCAACTCATCCAAATATGTTGAACGATAAAGATCACGCCACACAATATGTGGGCGACGCTAAATTTGAACAAGACGTCAGTATAACGCGCCAAAAATTTATTTGAGTCACTTACTGACCGCCTAGACCTCGCCTTCTTTTTTTTGAGGGGCTGAACTGCCGCGAAAGAGCTCATATCATATGGCTCTCTGGCAATCTCTTCCTCGTACCATGCGCCATCCGCGTCCAGGGCCAATGTCGAGCTATCTGCTGGTTCCCATGATGATCCAAACTTCCAGGGCGTACGACCCTTCATAGGAGAACGGTGAGCCTCGAGCACACGACCTGCTGTTGAAATGTGTTGTTCACGAGATTGAACGGACTCATAGTCGTTGTCGAGCACTCGATGACGACGAACATCCTCGCGTCGGAGTTGAGTTTTAGCTGTGCGCTTCATCCGTAGTAGACACTCAATAAGGAAAAGTTTGGAGTCAGGATAAGTACTGAACACAGTCGTGTAGCGTGGATGAATAAACAGACTTGAGAGTAGTAGCGTGTTATTGTGGGCTGTTGTTCAACAGCCTCTTCTTGTTTGGCAGCCGAGTGATTTAAATTGAATTAGGGCGCGAAAAAAGAAAAGAAAATGCTTGAAATGGGATTCGAACCCATGCCTTCTGACAAGTATATACTGCATCTACTTTGATAAGTTAGTACAGACGTGCTGACCGCTGCACCACTCAAGCTTGTCTACACTGTACGCAGACGCATAGAAGAGAGTAATCCAGGCAGAAAATGCAGGGGCACTAAATCACCCAGCGTTAAATTGTCAAATTGTCAGTCGGCAGGCACACGACTTCGGTTTCTCATACAACTATGCTAATTATGTACAATTATATACTCCCCCTATTCCAAGATGTAGTAGCATATGCCAAATGTGCTAAAATATGCAGTAGCCTAATGTTTAGATGCACCACCTATTCCAAGACGTGTACTTGACGACAACAGGAGTGGGTGCAGGGTGAATAGGGTTACCTCTCTTCTGATCCCACTCGTTCCTGCTGGTGATAAAAGCTTCGGCGGCCCTCCAGAGCCAGATCAAATCCTGCGGTGTCCTCGGATCGACGAAGAAGATGCTCTGGTACAGTTGATCCAGCCAAGCCTCATCAGCGCTTTTCAACTTGTACTGCATCCTCAGGCGATCCCAGCTACTCCGATAGACAAAGACAATTCGACGATCCAGGACACGAGATTGTATGAAAGGAATGTCGTATGGGAGGCGATAACCATCAGCCCACTCCATGATAAAGAGTTCGAAGGAGGGGTGTAGACCCCAGGTATGCATCTCCAATGGACGGTCGTAATGTTCAAACCAGAACCGAGAGTCGTATAAAATGTGGACGATTCGCAAAGAGGAAAAGTGATGGAAGCTAAACTCGTGCTGAGGGATCGTCGAGGCAGGTGGGGTCTTGTACACAGTGCTAAGGTGGGTAACCGAAGTCCAGGTAAGTTCTGCTGAGCATTCATGGGTAGTGGCAGTTCTAACGCAATTCCTCCCACATTCTGCTGTGGTGATAACGACCTCAAAGGGAGCGTAGAGCTCCTTCAAACTCGGATAGCACCTGCGAACGAAGACGTCTCTCATAAATGCTTGAGCTCGATGGGTATGGATGAATAGGCGTTGTAGAGTCGGCGCCAGGAATGCGATGAGTTGATTCAGGCCCGGGGCATCGTGGTTTGTAAGAAATTTGACCAAGATCATGTCCTCGAAGTACAGGGTCAACGAACGGACCAACGACGCTTTCTCTGGGGAGTTGCGCAGATTCACCAAGAGACTAGATAGTGCAGAAGAGCTCCTGATACTGATTGATCGATAGAAAATAGGGAGTATTCTACAAAGGAATCAGTACTTAACGTACTGCCGTCTACAATAAAAAGATACTTACATCCGAGTGATATCCTGTCTCAATAATAGCAGATGCCGACTTTGTTTCGTACCATGCATGGCAATGCTCTCTTCCAATATAAGCAATAACACATCGTCCGACAGGTTTGGCTCCGAGGCGGATACAGGATGATGGACGAATGGCAAGCATCCAGTCGACGATGAAGGTCTAATGTTAATACATATTAGTTGCGTCGGTTACCCCAGAATGCCTGAACGATGTTCGACTGAATGGTCGACCTACCTGGTATCACCTGTAACTTTTTGCTTGAAGGTAGCTGTCATCGTATACGTGAAGAATCTTTGAATCAGAATGTGATGGTGGTTGGTATTGGAGAGATTGGCAAGCAATTCGTATGTTAGTGGCGATTTTCAACACGAGTGTGGCGATATTCTATGCACGTGTGGCGAGATTCAATGCGGCAGTGGCGATTTTCTATGAGCATGGGAAGGCTTCCGACGGCTGGCTTCTCCTCTCACTAATTCATTGATGGAAGCTTCGACGTCAATAGAGGTACCAACTACAATCGACGAAAACGATCCGCATCGGCTGGACCTAACTGGAGAAGCTGAGAGAGCGTACCTACTCGGTGTGAGTATCTCAAGCGGCCAAAGTGAGCTGACTGATTCACCACACAAGGCAGGCGTGCCGTTTCACTGAAGAGGATATCCCTGTTCTACTTGAAATGCGGAAACTAGCACGGAAGGATAAGCGAAATCGCGAGAGACAAAGGGCATGGTATATTCAGTGAGTATTCCTCTCAGATAGATACATTATACTGAGCTACTTAGTATCGAACTGCTTTGGCTGACATTGTTCAGCAACCGAGATCGAAAGCGTCAATCTTCTAGGGAATGGCAGGCATTACAACGCAGGAATGCATCTCCAGAAACTGTAGAGGCCCGACGAGAAGCTCAGCGCGAAGCTCAAAGACGATACAGATTGTTGAACAGGGAGCGTTTGGCAGAGAAGGAGCGTGAGCGTCGTCGTCAACGCAGGTGAGCTGTGCCTCCTGATGGAATTGAAGATGCCATTAACCCAACGTACCTATTTCATAGAGCGCAATCGAGCAGGAAGTCACAAGAAGGAGCGGTCGAACCCATTGTCGCTACCCCTGCCTCCCATACATCTCCACCCCTGGATACGTCTCGTGCAGCATCACCCCCTGCTGAGCTTGCTGCTGACAGTTGTACTCACTCATCGTAATGTTCACAATCTCAATATATTCGGTTTTTGATTCTTTACGTGTGGGGTGCCAAGCTATGCGTGTGATTCAAACTACAACGATACAAATGACGCAAGCAAAAGTGACTAGATCAGGCAGGCACGAGCTATCTGGGCAATATCACGCAGGTCGTCACGAACAATACGGCGGATACGGTTCTCGTGCTGCATGCCGTCAAGTTTTTTCTGCAAACGTTCAAGCCGTGCCTTCGTGTCCTCGATCAATTCCTGCACCTCCGCCTCCTCTTTTTCCTTCTCGCTCAACTCGCGCTCCAGTGAAGCTAACCGGTCTGTAACCTGCACACCGGTGAAGGTAGGGGGGGGAGCTCGCGACTCCATAGCATCGTTGCCACAACGGTAAACTGAAATATCAGTGGTCAGTGAGTGGATGGGAAAATTAAGAATGTGAACTCACGCTGAATGTCAGCCCATGAACCCGAGTCTAATCCATCCAGAGTGCTGTCTCGTGTGGAGGCCCCTGCCCAGGTAAGTCCAAGGTCCGCAAAATCATCACGGAGATATAGGAGCACGTTTGAGTGGGTGCCCCAGCCAGTGCGCCAGGGACGATGACGTCCATCATTGTTTGAGTCGCTGCTTCGGGTCCAGTCGGAGGTCCCCAAGTGTCCCCCACTGGTGATGGGTGACCAGGAAGAGTCACTGGATATGGTGCTGGAGGCGGGCATGCTGGAATGACAAAGGATGTCGATGAGGGTAAGGGGGAGAGTATAGGTAGGGCTGTGGACAGTGGATTGGACCGGGATAATAAAAGTACGCGCCTGACTTTCTATCGCAGATTTCCAGTCGTTATTTAGACGTATATTTCGTGGCGATGCGTGGCGATTGGAACAAGATAATATAGGATCATTTTTTTGCGTGGTGATGCGTGGTGATGCGTGGTGAGGACCCACATGGCGATAAGGCAAACTGACCTGAACAGCGGGGCCAAGACGATAACCGGCACTCGGAATGGACTCAGGGTAGCGCAAGCTCGGTGCTTCAAGAAAAAAATCATTGCTTAATGGGTACAAAAATTGCAAAATATACGACGCTAGCTTAATCAAGGGTGACGTCCGCCATTCTTCGCTGGAATTCCTCCTCCTCCTCAGGAGACCAGCCCAAATCACCGAATTCATCGATGAGCTGGACGTCCCGGTTCAGGTAGGCAAGCCGGTAGGCTGCCCAGGCATCAGAGTAAGTGCGGTACCCTTTGTACTGTGCCCCGGAGACACCCTGGGTGATTGCAGAGACTTGAAGCCTGACGAATGTGCGTTAGCGACAGATACATCAGCGTGATCCGATTGTAAACTTACCAATCAAAGAAAAGACCAACGGAAGTACCCCTGGTGACTACGTACACGGTTTTGACGGGACGGCCGGGGGCATGGGCCACTTCGAGGGGTGTAGGAACGCCATCCCCATAAGTGATCTTGTACCAGTCTGCGTGAATACGAAAGAAGTCGGCGGGAGCAGGTGGGAGGCGTGCAGAAGGTTCAGACATCACGGTAGATGAGGCAGTGGGAAGGGCAGCAGGTCGCAGGTGAGGGGTGACAGGAACTTGACAAGATTCGGGTAGGGAATTCCTAGCTGTAGGTGTTGGAGAGTTTGCACGAGAGTCGTGGCTGTCGGATTTGTCACTAGAAGATTCGTCGCTTGAGATAGTGATTGTGGGTACTGCAGTACGGGGAGAGGGTGGCGAGTTGAACGATGTTTCGATGGTAGTAGTGGTCGTAGTGGACACAATTATTCCTGTGAGGAGATTTAATGAATAAAAAATATAAAACAGGAAAATAAACGAAGCCTATGGCCTGAGGGACTACGCTCTTCCTTTGTGCGCGTAGTTGTGCGTGTCTTTTGCGAACGAGGTGCTGAGAACGATGAAACGGGTCAATAATAATACGGAGATGGTTACTACTGGGGGCTTACTAGCGGGTTGAGAAATAGGCGGCATGCAGTGGTGGTGAGATGAGAAAGGAATTGGCAATCGGCAATTATCTGCAAATCTCGATTTATGAGCAGTCGGCTGATGCTCAAATTGGGATACGCACCACTGGCTCTTGGGCGGTATTTTAAATACAACATGCGAAATCGGGTCAAAACCCTTCTCAAAAAAGTCGTCCTTCGACGCTTCATATTGGTCGTGTTCAAACTGAAGATCCCGTGCAGCACGATGTATGAGCTTTAAGGTTGTTATTTTGATTTCGAAGGCTAACCAGAGATATACAGATGCCGAATCCACCAATATTCCAGGGAGATAGACGCGAGTGGTTACTGGGACAAGTCAACGGATACACGACTGCAAAGCAAGCAGGGCTCGAGAAGGATTTTTTGGCGGATGTGCAGCGAAAGTTCTTCAACTGGTGGCCCGTATTGTTGCCACTGACCGAGGAGTGCTCCAAGGCCGAGATCGAGGCGGTTGACGATAGCGTGGCTAGTGCTGAGTACCCCGTACCGGATGCTGAGGTGTTGAGTAAGGATGAATACGCGAAGGAGGTTGAAAAGTATAATGAGTATAAGAAGGCGCTGAAAACGCGAAAGGGGGTGAGTACTAACGCTGATGTCATTGCTGCTGACCTTGACTCACGCGACGCGACCTCTTTTCCCACAGCAAATCGAAAGATTCTTCAAGCGCAAAGTTGACAAGGAAAACGAGGCTCAAATGAAGAACGCGAATGGCGATTTGTACCGGACGCTCCTGATGAAACTCATGGACGGGGTCTGTTCCCCTAAACCTCGTCAGAAGATGGCAATGACCGTTTGGGCAGCTGCGAATGCTGAACAAATTACGGCCCTATTCGAAACGGCGAAAGAGAAGGAGAAACCGAGTCAAGAGGGCATTGTCAAGTTACATCAGACGGTTGTGAAGCAAGCATTCGAGAAGCTTTCAAAAGCCGAAAAGGAGGAGTGGACAGGAAGGGCGAAAGAACTGCATCAGGAGGAGGTGGAGAGTTGGGAGAAGAAAATCAACGGCCCTGCATCCACTACCCCGGAAGATCGTCAAAGGTGAGCTACTCGAAGCCATGGGATTCTACAAATGTTGACGACGGTACCAGGGCAATCAACTTGTTGAGCAAGTTTATTAAGCCGATTCTCGATGGTGTATGCGAACGAACGGGGATGGTATGCAGTTTCGTAGCGGGGGGTCCTGAGCCGATAGATAGTGGGAGGCTGAACATCATTAGGTGAGGATATTGTCATCCTATGGGGTGTATTCACTCACGAATCCTGCAGTATTCACTCTGGGAAGACGCAAGGGCCCGTGGACCTAACCTGGGGCACGTCTGAATTTCGTACCTGGCAAAAGTTCATTTTCCCGAGTATGGCAAGCTTTCTGAAAAAGTGCTACAGTATGTTATACATTACATCCATGCTTTCCCCTCCTGACATTGTATTTAATCAGCGGTGGAAGAATGTCGTGCGAGAGCTCTAGCTAGCGAGTTCGAAGAGGAGCTGAGAAGGGATGCTGAAGAGGACAATGTTCTCCTGTCTACTGTGGAGGGTGCCTCGACTTCTGATGTACCACCATCGGAGCCTACTGATTCAATGGGTACGAAGACCAACGCACCAGCTAAAGGAAAGGGTCCCGTGCATCCGACTTCCCGTGAGATCTCTCCTGCTGGAGCGGACGCCACCACTCAGTCTGCCGTGCATTCCCCTATTCCGTCTCCCGCCGTTTCACTACCTCCCTCGCCTGTTCCCAGTGCTCCTGTATCGCGTGCTAGTTCTCCGGTTCAAAAACAAGAGGTTGAAAAAGTGAGTGCCGTCAAGGGTGATGGGCAGGGGCGTAAACGTAAGGTTCGGGATGCAGGAAGAGGAGGGAAGAAAAGGAAGGTGGCTGCGGAGGACGAGGCCCGGAATACCAAAGATGATGATGCGCAGGAGGAGGAGGAGGAGGAGGAGGAGGCGGAGACATTCAAGGCCTTTGGCAAGGCTATGCGAGCTCTCCTCCCTTCGAACACGCCTGGTTATGTTTTGGATACCCTTACTCTAGCGTGTACACCGGAGACTGCCACAACTGCGGGTTGGAGAAAGCTGGTAGAGCGCTGGTTGAAATTCGAGCTGAGGGAGGAGTTCGAACGGTCGCCTGTGTTCGTTACGACAGGGAGACTACGTTGCGTCGCGGATTGGATTGCACGAGCACGCGTTCCGAAATGGCGTCCATTCGAGCTTAACGCCGAGTCTGCGGTGAAGAAGTTTTGGGAATGGTGGAGTCTGCTGCAGCTGGAGTGGCGTGTGTTTGACGACACCACCTGCAGGCCGGAGGAAGTTGAATACGAGAAGGGAGCGGGGGATAGGGAGGAGTGGGAGGATGTCTGGCGCTCGGGGCCCAATGGGCTGTCAACGGTTGTGGCCTGCCTGGCTTTTATCATCAGTGCATCTGAGAAGACCATTGCGCGCACCGGCCGGGACAAGGCGAAGAAGGAGGACGTGAAGAAGAGTATCGAGGCGGCCATGCGGGATGTCTCTTTTGTTTTCGACCAAATGTTGAGTGTTTCGGATTAGGTAGATGTCATGTAACGCATTGGACATTTTGACAATTAAACATTCTTCTTTTATTTTGGTTTTATTGTATTGGATTATTGGAAAGAAACTCAATGTATACCTGTGCATACAATACATACTATGGAACTTATGGTGCAGTGGCAATGGTGCTTGTGCGCTGTCTAGATTGTGTAAGCTCTTCTGTTCAATCCCTGCTCTGACCATTATTTTAGTCCCTATAGCTCGCTGGCCGGGCATGCTACCGCCCGGTGGTGGTGTCTTTGGCCGGTTGGAACCTCGGTTGCCTGACCATGTACCACCTACCCTAATATGGCAGGGAGTGCGAGGACTCATAGCTGACTAACCTTGCCGCGGCTGTCCAATTTGGGCGGTAAGGGCAACTAACCTTGGTCTCTTTGAGTGGTAAGGGCAACTAACCTCGGTGACGGTTCCAGTCCTAAGGCCAACTAACCTTGTTTCAACGTTCTAGGCAGCAGGTATTGGTGGAGTAAGAACCCATCAAAGTTAATTGCCATTTCAGACTTACGACATTCCGAAAATTCCATATCCTCAGCCTGAATCATACCAGTCAGTCACGGAAATAAGCATAAAAAACGTCTGCTTACCATGCGCTGCAACATACTGGTCGGCTCATTGAAAAAGACAGGGAAACTAATCTTGGTCAAGTCCTTCCCTATACTATGCTTCAGCACCGACCAAAGACTCGTAGCTGGTCTCTCCGCTGCAAGATGAAGCCTCGAGCGGAAGTTTCTATAACCCTCATACGGGAGCATACAATCCTCGGAAATGACCAGATCTACATGCTTTGGACTAGCCAAATGTTCTGGAATGACCAAGTTGGGAAGATTATTCGACTCGGTTGCGTCGAAAAACTCGTCTTCGTCATCTGTGTCGACGTCTTCCTCGGCGTCCTCACGGGCTGATAGAGTCGACCTAGTCGGGACAACCGTCTCTTGTATTTGGGAGCGGTTAATAAGCATCGATGGTCCAGCAGGTGATGTAGGAGGGAGACCTTCTATTAACTCTGGAGATCGAACAGGGGACGCAATGAGAGGTGTAGGCGCCGTACTGGTACTGCCTCCCTCCTCAGGCAATTCAGGAGCTTTTATAGAAACCCAATGCTTCGCCTTTAGAGTAGCATTCGCATCCCAGCCTTGACCAGGAGAAAAGCCAGAACCACCAGCATCAAAGAACCTGCTACCTCTCCTGCGGCTCCTTGCCCTCAGCTCATTCTCCAAAGTCTTGCCTTCCTTCACCACAGTCGCTAAGCTCTCCTCCCACACCTTCTGCCTCTGCCTCTCTTCATCCAATTTTTTCTTGTACCATTCCTCCCTTTCCCTCGACATTTGGATGTACTCGGTCATCATCCCTTGCACCACCGAGAACGACTCCTTCAGTGCCTCCTTCACCTCAGCGGTCTTGGTATCGGGTAGAGAGCCCAAATTTGAAAGGAGCTGCTGAGAAATAAGCTCCATCTGAGCGGCGGCGGAATTCGCGTGAAGTTCATCATAGTCCTTATGCGGTACACCTGTGCTTCGCGTGGAATCGTCTGTAGAGGAAAAAGAATGATCGTCGTCGTTCTCCTCTCCATCAGCAGCGTTCCCATCGTCCATATCTTCCCCGTTATCGCTTGGCTGGTTCAGGTTTAGACTGACATCGTATCCCTGAACATTCGCCTCGCTGGACAACATGCTCATTTCAGAGTCAATTGTGCCACTGTTTGAGATGTGACGAGTTTTGCACTTGAGCCCTCCAAGCCCGTTGGACAAACTCGCTCGGGCCGAGTGTAACGACAGGATAGATACCCACGACGCCTTACCAGGTGTCATGGACCCTTGTGCGCCAGGAAACCCACTGATATGCCCAGAGGCAGAGTCACTTTCTCCACTCTGCCCTTCACCGTTCCTTGTTGCGGACCAATGCCCTCTCCATCTGTGCCGCTCGTACCAGCCGGGCTACCACCATCGCGTTTGTACCACTCTATGCTCTTTCCAATTGCCTGCGTCCACCTCGCTGCTTCGACTGGGTGATTCGCCTTCATATACCACTTCTGTACACCCGTCGAATCTCATGCGGTCGGCTGCTGACAACTTAAGGATAGCAGTCTTCATGGAAATGGAACCTCGACTGGGAACGGTTTCATCTTCTTGGTGGCGGTAATCTGGACGAATATCATCTTAGAACAGAGTGATACAGACTAGGAGAAAGTATAGCCAATTGGTTGTAACCAAGTATGACCAGCTTGACTTACATTGTCGCAAGAATACTCTAACACGGTCATCCTTTCCCGTACCGTCATAGGCCATCTTCCCCCTACGGTCACGGACAAACACGTCGGCGCCTGCACGGACGGCAAGCTCAATGAGCCTCAGGTCCTTTCGATTCGCCGCCTCGTGTAGCAGTGAGGTTCCGGAGTCGTTATCAAGATATGAGAGGTTGACGAAGCGTACCCGAGGTGACTCAAGGAGGTTGAGGAGAGTTGGGGACGGAGAGGCAAAAGGGAGAGACATTATATAGCTATGAAGAAGAGAACGAAAAGAAGCATTGAGGAATGCGCAAGGCTCTAAGTTATGTGCGGTCAGTGGGGCGTTTGAGGGGTTCTATTAGTTAAACATACCTTCGATGATCCGAAGGACATCCTTCCCTTTCGCTATATCTTTGCAGGTTCGCCCATGAGAGTCCCGAAGGGTATCATCGATATTCTCTTGTTCCAATAGCAGGTTAACCACATCTGCTTGCCCAAGACTTGCTGCCAAATGGAGTGCAGTTGTTCCGGAGCCGGGTGGATGTATACCGTTGGGAGAAATAGCTCTATGGGAAAGTAGCAAGCCTACAGTGTCCACTGTCCATAGAATGTCAGAAATTAAGATATGGTTAAATCGCTGATACACACCTGAACCAAAGCGAATTGCCAGATTCTTTCAGCTCCTCCTTTTCCTCTTCCAGCTGCGAGTCGATGTAATCGAGTTACTCGCTTGGTCCGTCTCAGTCATGATTTTCAAAAACTCAGACCTTCGCTGTCGTACACTTTGGTGCTGGCGACCTCTTTCAAGAGTGCAAGGCGTTCGTGGTCTTTTGCATTCGTTGGGGCTGTAATCTAGCAAATACGTGTATTTTCGTGAGATTGAAATGAGCGACGCAGTAGTATAACATACCCTTGTGTTACTCTTGCTAAAACCCACACTTTCCAACAAGTTCATGACGTCTGCCTTACTTGTGCTCGTCCTATCGAGACTGTACTCGTCCTTCTTTAGTCCAACGGGTCGTCGTAATATAACTTCATCATTCCCAGTCGGAAAACGCTGGTCCTTGTTGTCAAAAACTTGTTGTCAAAAATGATTTCAACTGGGAAGAGGCGCGTATAAGAGTGATTCAGAGGAAGATTGAACTTGACTGACCATACGCGGACAACGTTGTGGTGGCAGAAAAAATGAAAGTTTCTTGCGAGATTGAAATAGAATAAGCGGCTATTACACGATTTGAAAGTTGAAACAGGAATTGTCAGAGTCTTGATGTACATCCTGCATAAGTCGATCAAGAGCCTCTTGTCACAAGAGAGGCCCCTTGCTCTGTAGAGGACTCTTCGAGTGATGGTTCAGGTCAAAGTCACAATATAGCGCAAGATTCAATGATATAGACACTGGTCGAATTATCGCCCGAGGCGACTCACCATGGTTACCTGAGACGTTTCACGAGAATCTCTGTCACTCAGCGATCTCGATTATAATATTATCGGAATGAATCCATAAAAAGACTGTGAAGGGATCTGTCACAGGATATCCATGTCAATTTTATCATACGGTGTTGAATTATTATGCAGAACAAATGCACAATCTTCTCAATTGTGAAAAGACTTTTCGTATACCAACGTCTTCTAAAGATGCTACTGTACAGGTCAAAATAGTGTCAAGTAATGTCAAGTGATGCATACAGCTAGAGGTTCTCGAAGCAACGTAGTACCCATCTGGTATCAGGAGGTGAGCTGTCTATCTCAGCAAGCGCCTGAAGATTGAGTATCGTATTCACAGCTAGACTTCGTCTGAATCCTCGGAACTCGTCTTCATCTGCAAAGTTGAGGCACAGGTGTGTCTCTACCAAGTACCACATATTGGTTAGGTCCGTGCGCAAGTCAAAGCCTCTCCTTCGAATCTCCCACTTGCGGAAGAACTGTAATTTAACTTGTTAGAATGACGTAGAGTGGCGTTCAATTTCATACAACAAACATCATGAAATTTCCCGGAACCGGGAAGAACGAGAGCTGGCTGCTTCAAGGCCCTTCCTGCAATGTACAGAGCAACTATATTATTAATGGTGTATCAGCTTGTCATCATGATTTCAGACATTCATCAGTACTTACGGAACCCCTGGTAGAACACCACCATGATTTTTACTGGTAAGGAGTCGTGTGATTGAAACATTGCCCGACTATATCCCGAGAGCAGGACATTATTCGAGCTGAATAGTATAGCAATATTGATTCCAAGAGGCACGCTGGTAGCAGAAGTGCCAGCTGTATTAGCCATGAACCTGCGGAAGGCAGAACCCTCGTCCTCATCATTTGAACCTTCCCCCTCGAGATTCCCTTCGTTATAGTCCGAGCTGCTGCTTTCTTCTAGCACAGTCGTGGATGATCCAGTGACCTGAGAATCGTTCTCTGAGCCGCGTCGCAAGGCATGAGAAGCAGCACGATTTGGTGCAGCACCACGTTCGAGAGACTGTTGTTGCGTATCTTGACCTTGGGGTCCTCTGCGTCGCAGCTGCCAGACTTCAGAGGGGGTCTCAGTTAATAGAGTGGCAATAGCGAGCCATTGAGACGTACGTCCTGTAAGCTCTCTGAAGCGATATCTCAGAAGTGACATTCCGCGCCGTGGTCTGTGGTCTCGAAGTTCATTCATATAGGGCTGGAAGTGATTGTTATATCTCTGTGAAGATGGGAAAGTAAGTAACTTCAAAGGCTCCGGGTGTACAAATATAAAGGTACTTGAAGTGGCATTCTTTGTGCGTGACTGTTCTTTGTTTCATGGCAGTATCCGCTCAATCAACTTGAAGCAACTCGTGAGTAATGTCAAGCTCGATATTCACCTGAGTCTCGTCACGAATACGGGGCCTGGCGAGACAGCAAGTCAGAGTTTCCGACGTGGTTTACTTACCTGCTATGGAACAGCTATAGCCTATGTGTGAGTGTGTGAGAGCAGATATTTGAGGTTGTATGTCATGTTTGGCTACTTTGGGCTTTGGCTTGGACCTGTACTTCGCTGGCCGGAACGCTGGCCTAATGAGGCCTGGACGAGGAGAACAGCGTGACAACTTCAAGGAAGAGCGTTATGTATTACACAAGCGCCACGACTCTTTCCTTTGCACTACTTACGATGAGCGAAAGGAAGCGACCGTTGGACACTACTAGAGATGCTCTTGCCAGCAAGAAGCTCAAAAGGTCTGAAGTTTTTGTCTTTACTTAGTGTAATACTAATTCAATGTTCCATTTTATGTAGCGATGTGAGTACCATTTCAGAGCGATGTGAGTACGTCACCTTAGCTTTCTGAGAAGGCAATTATGTCTTCTCAAATACATTCTGACGTGGCTATAACCCTTTTCTTATCCTCAAATACCTGCTAATGGCACTCTTCCAGCTGGTGAAGTATGTATTTATCTTGTAGTATAGCTTGTGCTCAACTGACAGCCTTCGTTCTGTATCTAGGCCTGAACTGGTGCAGCGCTTATCACGCAAAAGCGCTGAAATTGCAAAATTGGCCATGATGAGGAACAACGCTCTTAGCGGTGTTGGCGTGACCCTGCCTATCGCTGCTCCGGTGCCCAAAGCACCAGTGATGGTGCCAAAGCTTCAGACACCTTCCGCTTGGTCTCCAGCGGCCCGCCTCCTGCCCCAGGTACTCCAGGCATTACAGATGATATTGCTCGCAGAGTTGCAGAGGCGAAACGCAAAGTTGCGGAGTATCGATCCCAAATATCGGCCGTCCTTGATAATTCTTACATCGTCTGTTGTTCATGATTAATTCTTTTTAATATAGTACATGCTATGCGATACTTACCATACATTTTGTTGAATAGTCCCAAACGGGAAAGAATAAGAATCGGTCTCCCGAACCTCTCGAACCTTGTTAGTAAGGTTGGTCTGATCAAACATGACCACACACCCTCTTCTCCTCGACCAGACCCCCATCCCTCCTCAGTCAAAGAAGGACCGATACAAGCCCATGCAACCAAAGTTCGCCTCTATCAAGGTGCGTCCCTCATCTTTCCAATCATCCTTTAATATCACTAATCGAAAAATACCAGAGTGTAGAGCTCATACTCCAACACCACCTCCTGCACCTGTCCCCCCTATTGAATCTGCCTCTGCCAATCCTTATGCCTCCACATCTTCTCTAAAGATACCGCCTTTGACGGTGCTCCCAGAGAACGCTCAAGCTACAACTTTAGCAACAGAAAGGGTAAATTTGTTGCCCTCGGTAACCAGATGCAGAAGGCAGAGCTGTCGGGAATGGAGGCGGTGAAGGAGAGGAGGGCGGCAAGACGTCCAGGCTTATCGACGACATCTCCCGCTATGCTCCCGCCAATCAATTGAACTGGCAAGATGAACTCGTTGAGTGTAGTGTTTCTATCTACACTGATTCCCACAATATAAGTCTGGCAAAGGTTACCAGCAGTGAGAGGGAAACCGAGAAAATTATCATGGGTCCAAGTAGCAAAAGAATACATACAATTGTATCACTAAGCACAAGACAGAAAATACTAGGAAGCCCGAGGAATACTGACAAGGCCATCAGAGAAAATCCATATCACCGCAAATCCTGCACTATACAGGGGAAGTCATATCTTGACTGCTGAGCGATGTCTTTGGGCCAACCAAGAATAGTGGTTAGATGAGACTGAAACACCCCAAACGTTTCAGTCAGTATTTCATGATACGGTGTGACCATCTAGCTAAACTCTCGTTTCACAGTAGAAAGAAGATGGAGCCTGAGAACAACAAAATTATCGGTGCCCGTGTTGAGGAGCTACAACCTATCTGTGGCATCCAAGTACCTGAGATAGACAACGATTCTGCGGTTGTTCAAGATGAACTTGTTCCACCCTGGGCTGAATCGTATGAGATATTTTCGACGGACTTGGAAGGTATGAGTCCTTCGGTACTATCCTGAATATTGCACAATGTACTAATGCCCGTCCACAGATCACTAGCTGGCAGAGGAAACCACGGAGAAAAAACACTTAAGGGTCAAGCATCAAAGAGTTCCGAGTCCAAGGACTAGTCTGTACTCTATATCGAAGGTCACGTATCTAAGGCCACGTATGTAAGTGTCTTCAATCAAATGTCAGGTCGCACACCTAGTGATGCCACCCAATACCCTGTTTTTCGTTCGTAAATGTATATTCAAGTAGTTGCTCTCACTTACTGAATATTGCTCTTTAATGGCTTGAGTTCTTGAAGACAGGTCGTAGACTCTGGACCTGTCAAATCCTGAGACATATCGAGAGTAATAACAAATAACTACTTCAACTACTTCCTGGGCTATGTTTCGTACAATTCACTTCTATCGTAAGAGACAAGCTCAAAACCCGATTCTTCACCATAGATCGGGATTCTCCCCAATATCACGGTGTGTTTCCCTAGCTTATGAATAAGCTCAAGTATCTGAGACTCTAAGTCTGCTTCATCCTGTCTTGTAACACTGATTTCATGAGGATAGCTCATCATGTTGATTCGGATGCATAGTAGGTCTTCTCGTTGAAGTTCTTGATTTTCGATTAAGCTCAGGATTTCTTGTCTTCGGCGCGTAGCCTCGAATACCAACAGGATCTGGATATGAGTACGATCCATTTCACTGAGACGAAAGAACCAATGCTGTCCGAGCTCCTCCTTGGGGTGTACTTCAAAACACAGTGAGATGAAATTGTTTCAACGCCACAGATCTAAAATCTTAGCTTACATTGTCGCCCTGTGGCCAACATCTGGCACTGATCCCTGTGACCACCTCTCCAATCTGTTTTCTGACAACTTCAAGAACAGTACGCCGATACTTTACAACAAGAACAGATTCGTGAGCGTTGGACTTGATCTATGTGGCTGCACTAAGAACAGATGTGAGTGCTTACTCTGCTTCACTCACTGACAGTCACTTACCTCCGAGTTACTACATGAGAACGTCCTTCTTTGTTTGCTCACTAGATGCACTGCTACCATTTCCCGGGAGAGTACCTTGTGTTCGAGCATCAGCAAAACGGATGGAAGACTTGTCCTGCTCTGTATATCTGAAAGATATAATCCACGACGTCGCATCACCTTGATATCACCTCGGGTCCGTTTGTGCACAGCGTAATAAACGCTGTAAGTGAGTACCATGTTCAATATGTGGTTCAACTTGGCTGGAATCGACCTCGGTACACAATTACACGGCCGTTGCGAGTCTGGCACATAGTAAATGAAGGTTTTGACAACCAAAAGGATCAAATCCTTGTCAAGAGCTTTCAAAATCCATGGAGTGCCCCCCTCCACGAAATGTATAAAAAATTTGATGATTTTCCCAAAGCAGAGACAGGCACATTCCCTTCGGTCATCTGATACCTCGTAGACTGTCTCGGCCTCGTCAAGCAAGCGTCTCCAAAGGCGAACCATTGTATCTAATATGTTAGTCGAGGAGAGGCTCAATGAAAAGCCGAAGGATGGCTGATAAGCAGCGTCAAAGGCCTGCTGGAGAAGGTAAACCCTTGAAGTATTAAATGAAGTATTGCTTTGCAGGTTGTTTCTGACGGCATCCTGCCATTGAACGGAAAATGTGCCACCGGTGATAACTGGACACATGTTGACGAGGCTTTGAATGGCACTTCTCGCGTAGTTGCTTCCATTTTTGTTCGAGTGGGTGATGAAGTGTTCCATGATGACAACGAACGGAGCCTCAATCGAAATTGACTGTGGCTCTTTGAGAATGACGGCCCAGAGCTGACCAATGAGGGTATAAAAATCTGGAGAAGCCGCCAAGTGATCAATAAAAGCAGTACCGTCGTTACTATCTGGGCACCCAGGGCTGCCGCACAGAATTGCAGCTAAGAGTTCTAAGACCGGTTTGCCATACGCTTCACAGCAGCGCTGCTTTTCAGCAGTCCAGTTTTCAGGGTTTTGAAAGATATTATACGTGCTTAGAAAAGCGTGGATCCAAGCCCATAATTTATCCCAGCGAAATCGTACAGGTGCGAATCGGGCAGCAGCTGTTTCTCGACGAGAAATGTGCCTGCTCAGGTGTGGAAACAATACGCGAACGTGTTGGACAAGGGGAGGGGTGGCGGTGGCGTCCTCTACGTTGATACTGGGAGGTGTTTGAATGATCGCTTGAAAGAATGCTCGCAAAAGTACCTAGGAGATGAATTCTGTTGAAGCACTAACAAGGCTGAATTGGAACGCTAGTTACTTACACTGCTCATATGCGGTATTGAAGCTGAACTCTATCGAGCTCTGACTGCAAGTATAAGGGATAAGCACTTAAGTTTTGAAGTCAGAGGCGCACAAGAAAGACTCGATCATACACAAAGAATGTTAATGCACTGTTTTCAGTCTCCAGTGTTTTCTTTGTTCATTTTTGCTATCCAGCTGATATGTCATTTTTGGATAATAGTATGACCCAGAAGGTATCTAATCATAACAGAGTCAGCAGAGTGTCGTTCGAGGCTGATTTCACGAGATGTTGAGATCAGGGGCGTACAGAATATCGATCATCAGGAAAAAGCCTCTGGACCAGAGGCTGCTTCAGGTTAAAAAGAGCAACCACAGTATGCATGGTCACCAGGGTCACCCAGGTCACCACAAGAACTTCTGTGTTTTATAGCCAAAATATGGACACCATGGCCACCTGGAGATGACAGAGGAGAACACAGACAGCCTCAGGCAGATTCAGACCACTAGTATTCAACTGAATACACCTCAGATTGCCATAGAATCCTGGGATTGCCAGAGGGTAATTCACAGCTCCCAGAAGTCACCTCAGAGAATCACAAGCAGCTTATGTTTGACTGAGTTTTCTTAAATCTACCTCAGGGAAGCTGTGTTGGATTGAGTAAATCTGAGAAGGCCTGAGATGTATGCAAGAAAATCTCAGGGAGGCCTAGATGTCACTAAGACTGTCTGAAGAGACCTGAGGGGTCC
>RCHF01000531.1:0-33727 GCA_003987895.1 Neonothopanus nambi | reverse complement strand
ATGCAGATCTATTAGGTTAAGTTGTATTTACTATTTGTGCTCGTTGTAATAGTGATCCATGCCATCATGCCATTCTATCCTGCGTGATTTTTGTAACTTAAAGAAAGTCATTTCAGATATCTGAGCGTCCAGTTCGCGTTTCCTGAGTATCAGGAAGTGACGGGCCAGATTTGGCTTGAAATGAGAGTATCAAAAAATTTTGGTACTATCGACCTATGTTGCCAGAAAAATGCTGTTGCAGCTCGTCCAATATTACGTAGCAGCTTTGCTTGTCCAAAGCGTAGCGCAACCGCACCGGGGATGAGGTGATACGTTGAATGGCATCAGTGTCAAAGCAAGAAAAACGAGTTGCTGACTAATATCGCTTACAAGTTCAAGCACGTGCACTTTAAGGTCACCTTGCTGACGCCACAACGGTATGTCAGAACACGACAACCCAAGTATCGAGGTAACTTTGTGCAATTTTTCAGGTTTATGTTCTTCTCTCTCAACATGTCTAGGGCGCGCTACAATATGCAGACGAATTGAAGACTGAAGGAAATGATCATTTTCGAGCTCGTAGATGGGAGGAAGCATTAGCTGCTTATCGACTTGGTCTCGGTAGGCTGCCAAAACGACGGTCGAATGAAAGCCAAAAACCGCTTCCAAAATACGATGATTTGCCAGCGGAAGATGACGATTTCCAGCATGGTGAAGGCTCAAGTACTGCGGACTCGACAGTTAAACCTTCAAGCCAGACCACAGACTCGGAGCCTGTGGACACACCAGAGATGACGGAAGACGAGAAACGATGTGCCAAGGCTAGAGCTACCTTGAACGCAAACATCGGTGCTTGCTTTGTGAAATTGGTGCGTCTCGATAGCCGCCTGTATATCTGGCTTCGTTTGACATAAGTTCAGGGCGAACATAAGGAAGCTGTAAATGCTTGCACTCAAGGTTCATATATCATCACTACCCAGGCCCCCTCCTGACGATTTATATAGCGCTTTTGGATGATCCTCACTATATCAAAGCTTTACAACGTCGTGCTACATCCAACGAGGCCATCGGATCGTGGTCATCGCTATCGTCTGCCCAAGAAGGTACATCTATCTTTTTCATTGTTTTTGAGCTGGATTGGATTAAATTTTTTGCGGAAGATTATCAAACTCTCTTATCTCTTTTTCCGTCTTCTTCCAGCGAAGCTAAAGATGTTGAACGTACTTTACGCTCACTCAAGCCGCGCGTTGAGGAAGCTCAGAAGAAGGAAACGGGGGAGATGCTGGACAAACTGAAAGGCTTGGGCAACAGTATACTAGGTTCGCAGATCCTAATTCCTTCAGTGTGTTGATTGTAGTGACAAAGGAAACAGGTAACTTTGGGTTATCTACAGACAACTTCAAGTTCGTTCCGAATGGACAAGGAGGTTATTCGATGAACTTCTCTCGATAGATGATTCAATTATGATTGTCCCTTTCGTAAAACCCTGCACGTATGGTGCTAGTGTTGTTGAAGATCTCAGTCTGTATTCATGTATCAACGCGGTAGTTTAGCATGTACCTTCACGTCCTCAATGTCATTGGAGATTGGAACAAATCGATTGAACACCAGTGTCAAAGCAAGAAAAACGACTGGTTGATCATGCACATGACTAATGGTGTCCCATTCCTTCGGTATCGGACAAACTTCAAACCACCCTTCAGCATTTTTCTGAGGACATTTGATGCCAAGTTCTTGATATACACTTTCCATTTCTATAGAACTCTAAATGTGCGATACATGTGTGATATGCAAGTGATATGTAATGCTGGCATTTCATGTATCAACCACAGCAGTACTCCTTTGGGACCCTACTTCGCCGCCATCACGTACGGTAAAATACAACGACACGACATGACAAGCAATTGCAACAAACCAGTCTGGCGTAGTAGTGGCGTAGTCAGAGAGACAAGAACAACGACATACGACATACTATTCAAAAGACCTATGAAACAAGCGAAGGGTCGGATATGTCAAACCCTTGTCAAATCCCCTTCGGTTGGTATCAACCCCATCTGGGCACAACTGGCTGCAGCGGCCAAGCCAACCTGCCGCTATACATTGTCATGTCTCCATCCTTTCATGAGTTACATCGACATCGATCAACGTCAGACAACGTTATGTAGTCAGAACAAATCATTAAACCCAACCGCGAGCCGCGAGCCTTGAAATATACAGTACAGTAAGCGATCTATGTAGATAACTAATGAATATGAAGGGCAAGATAGAAAAAATCATAAACAAATTAACAGCTGAGAAGAGGGTGAGGGTAAGGCGAGAGCTGAGCGTTGGAGACAAGGGGATAGTGATGTGAGATGTGAGCCAGGCAGTGTCCATTATGGAACAAAATTGTAACAGATATTTGGAAGGAGGCAGGAGGGGAAAGAAGAGGTAACAAAGGGACGGTGACAATGACGATGACGCATAGGTAAGATGGGCCGTAAGATTGTATAAAAGTACAAATTGTAGGGCGGGGATCACAGAAAAAAAAGAGAAAGATGAGAGAAACAAGGGAAAGGCCAGTTCGACGTTGATATGTATACATTCTCTTTCACTCTTGAACCTAGGCCCCAGCAACAAACTTCATTTCAACGGGCGCGACCACACTCGCCCGGGGTAGGGTGCATAGAAACGAAATATGTCCAGACCCCTCGAGTGTTTCTGGCATATGCCCTGAAAGCGTGACAGACACTGGCGATGATTATAAGGATTACCCGCGTGGCATTGCGACGTAACGAAGGCGTTGATGTGGTCAGCCGGCAACAGAGATGGAAGGAATGCATTGCCAAGCCGTGTATCAATGTCGTCCCCCAGAATCCAACAACAAAAAAAGGGCTCCAGAGTATGGCATAGGCGTCCCGCACATCTCACATACGCGTACTCCACCAACGCAAATCCAAGGCGCAAATCATCGGGTCCGGAGTTCTCTAATCAGGCAATCTCCGTGATGTTGGGAACTGCCCGGTCCTCTCGGACCAGGCACGGGAGAAAGACCTCGAGAGATATCACTTCGACTGCCTGGATGAACGTGTGCTCCCACTGTCAGTGGCAGCTGATATCAGGTCATGGGTACCCGATGGTTATAGCCACCTGAGTCAACACGACAACGTCGGCTGGCTGCTGGCCTGATAGATGACAGTCTCCCCAACCATTCAATGACGCACGCCTCCAGCACGCGGTGACGACGAAGCTCTTCCAGCCCCCACCCACCCTCCTTGGAGTGCTTTCCTTCCCGCCTAGCAAGGCCTAACGCCTGCTGCTGTCTTGCGATAGAATACAACCTTCAGAACCCCGTCCAAGTCCCCTCATAGCCCTCTCTTGCACAGTTGATCATAAAATCCCTGAATCTTTGAGCGCATTCTGTAGTATAGTTTCTTTGACCGCAGCAAAGACCAGTCGAATATTCGTCGTATCAGTGGCTTGCGTTAAACTGAATGGATTTAGTGTGCACGTAACGCTGAATATGGATGAGAATACTCACTGGGGGTACACACTTAATCGAGCGCGGTTGGCTTGCATAAATTTCCATAGAATATATTTAGCAGCTTTGTTAATGTCACTGCCGCCAGTATACTCTGGGAAGTGGTGCTCAAGTGGAACCTGGAATGACATAGCATCAGCAAGAAGGCTCTAATATGGTCATATGAAAAGGAAAAAAACTACCTTCGGTAATTTTCTCTTGAAAACATCAATTTTGTTCAAGAATAGAATGATACTGGTCCGAAGGAACCACCTTGAGTTGATAATACTCTCGAATAAAATCAGAGATTCCGCCATTCGGTTCTGTCACCAGCCGTGATTAATTGCTTGCTTAGTGATTGTTACGCATCAATTGAAACGAACCTGATTCCTCTCCTCTAATAGGACTTGGTCATACTCGCTCAAAGCTGTGCAGAAGATGATGCTAGTCACGCTCTCAAAGCAGTGGATCCACTTCCTCCGCTCAGAGCGCTGACCACCAACATCGAACATATGAATCCTAGTCATGTCGCTAAGCAAGGAAGGAACAACAGGGAGGGGAGTAAGACACTCACGATAATTGACCCATGGTAAACCTCGTCTCTGTGATGCCAGTACTCTTCTGTCGTGCTCGAAGCACGTCTGTTTCAGTAGGAAGATAGTCAGGTTGACCAATACGGAGCACTTCTTGGAAAAAGCTGCCGACAAGTGAGAACGTGAAGTAAAGACGTGTCATATAAAAACTCACTAAGGTGCGCTGTCCATTAAGTAAAACTCGCTGCCATGTTCGTCGACTACTTTGTTCATGATGGGATCGCCCCAAAATTGGTGAATGGCGTCTGCTATTTCTTGTGAAAGAGTGAATGCGTTTGTCTCGTCCAATCTATAGTCCATGATCTTGTCGGCGAGGACCTGCAGGAAACGTTAGCAAAGGGGGTAGACTCCAGAGCGCAAGCTGCACACACCCGGTTCGAGTAGATGGTGCAGTCAATACCAAGCTTGCGCATGGCAATGACGATAGCCTGCGCGGAGTCGAGAACATTGCGATATACAGTTTGGCGATATGTCGCGCGTTCCGAGTCAGGGAAACCGCCTTTGTGAATGATGCGCATCTGCTTGACTATCGTGGACTTGCCCGATTCTCCAGAACCTTGGTGGCAGTGTAAGGACCATCACGCTGAAAGGAATAGTGGGCGAGTACACACCAAGTAGCAGAATTTTGCATTCTCTCTTGAACTTCTTGGAATCATCCTCGATCTGCCTGTCAATGGCGTCGCTCCGCTCCTTGTCCTCCTTCCCCGGTTGGGATACGCAGTTACCCATCCCTCAACCCCAAAAAAAGATACAGTATGACCGACAAGTAGATGCTAAAAGAGACGGCGAGAGGATTATAAGGACTTGTAGTCGAAAGGAGAAGAAGGGAAGAGGGAGATGGCGGTAAAGAACAAGGAAGGTAAGGTGAGAAAGAAAGCAGTGGGACGGTTGTACAGATGGTGATGACAGTCACTGCGTGATCACTTTTCGGAGTTTGATTTCCAAATTAGGATAGTCTTTGTATACCGCCCCGTAGCCCAGTATCCAGCAACTCTCAGTTCTGCAGTCAACACATATCGTTGCTAGGTCCTTCAGATTATGCTATTCGGTATGTAAACTCGCAGTAATTTCCGAATTACTTGCAACCTAATGACGTTCTGACATGAAGACTCCTAGAAGCCTTGTCAACTACACACCCGACGTCGGCTGCTAGACTGC
This sequence comes from Neonothopanus nambi, assembly GCA_003987895.1. NCBI lineage: Eukaryota > Fungi > Basidiomycota > Agaricomycetes > Agaricales > Omphalotaceae > Neonothopanus > Neonothopanus nambi. The sequence goes on along the minus strand of RCHF01000531.1, from coordinate 28,498 downwards.
TTTGGCAAATCCAAGTCGCCGAAGCCGTCAGATATGTCTGACGGTAATGGCGCACGGTTATATCAGCATACTAGTACGTTCAGAACGTAGCTGACATGTAGCTCTTGTGTTTTCAGCCTGTGAATACTCACAGAGTCCTGGTCAGTTCCGAGCCGTCACTCACGTCTATGAAAGCGGCACATTCTCCCCGTTGCTGACAATGTGTACATAGAGGAGGTTTTATGCAGCGGGCGGCTGTCATCGCTTGACCGAAAATTAGTCGGTATTACCGCACTTGGATAGATTCAAGATCCGAATCGTGTTTACGAGCGCCACGCAAATCTCACAACTTCTTCGTTGCGATTTCTGCCGATCTCAGAGCACCATCGACTGACAGGAAAGGATCTCGGTCGAGATGATAAAGAGATTACTACTCTCGAATCCCAATCTCGTTCCAAAGCGCAAACACCGTCGTATGCAAGTCATGTGGGCAATATAGCAGTTCTTCATGGTCTTTGTGTCACCTTTCTTCCAAGCCTCGCCCCAGTCCACATATCTATACACCATATACAATCTTCTACACTAATAGAGTCTAGGTGTTAATTTATAACCCCCAGGCCTCTAATCTCGACTCAATGAGAGCCAAACACTTATGTTGACATAGTCGCTATTCAGAGGTAGTCTGACTTTCCAAGCCAGTTGCAGGTGAGCCACAAGCACACCTCAGTTGGTCGGCTGGTAATCTCTGGTAATCTACCAGTGAGCGTAACCTCGGTAACGCCAAGTGCTGATGAACGAAGCCAGGGCTGAGCATACTTATATACAGCCAGGAATTCATTTATATGGCCTAGATCGTTCACCGGCTAGAGACTAACCTTGTAATAGTTTCCTTGGCTTGAACACTCTTCGCCGATGAGCCAAAAACAGCCTCGCTCCAAGAACAATCTCAGAAAGTGTTAGTTCGAGCATAATACATAGGATGCGTGGCTAGTTACGTCCATCTACATACAAGTACACTAGTAGCTTCCAGTTAAGGCTCCCTATCAAATTCATCATGCTCCTGTCGCTAGCAAGACGGCCTAAGTAGTCCGAGACCTACAAAGACACGGATAAGATTCGTGCTTTGTCCAAGCTGTCTAAACGGAAAAATGTTTGCTTTAGCAAGTGTTGGTGGAGCTCGGACTGACATTAGCAATTTTGATCGACAGCAGATTGAGCTGACAAAATACAAACTCCAGCGTTAGCGAGGCCGATGCATTCCGAATCTACTTGTTGAGACTCAGAAGTTTTACCACGAGAATAGTCTCCTGTAAGCAGACGATGAAATATTGGAAGATAGTCGTTCCAATACCACGAGAACCTTATAGGTGAGAATCTGAGAGCGCGGGCATTAAGGATGATAACTGGGTATCCCGAAGTCTCGTTGAAGCTCGGTGGGTGGTAAACATGCAGACACCTAAGCTATGATCGATTGATCTGTTATGAGGGAGGCGTCGATGGTCTGATGTGTAGCCACCAGCCGCCCAGTGCAGTGAAAGTGTCTCCGGTTATCCATTCAACTGTTCTGTGCACGTCAAATCATAATCAGTTCTCGGCGATCTATACCCTGGCAGTGTGAACAGATACGTAGTTCGTGTCAACAAATTCAATGAACACCGACTTCCGCATTCCGGGTATTCGTGCGCTCTTCTATCGACGTCCTGGAGTACCGTCTTTCAGTTTTGTCGTTGTTCGTCCACGAAGCATATGTCATAACCTAGTAAATCGTCCTCGTCACGCTGCATACCGTGTGCTTTGTGTCGTGTGTACTCTCGGTTTTTACTCGCGGTATTTTCTGATCTTTGAGGTATGTGTTCGTCAGCCATGTGATCTTTTCCATACAAGATTTTGAGCTTGGGTTACTCGTGAATTCTTGAGATTGAGCATACTTACGATTACTTACAGATAGCATTTCAAGCTGAAACTTGAATTAGTAGTATATCCTGAGATGTAAAGCACGGGAAGGTTTATAGATATAAATTGGGATATTCCATGAAAGTCGCCGATGTTCTATACGAAGTCCTGCGGGGAAGAGCCAAATAGAGGGCCGTGGGAGAAAAAGGACTTAGAGCATACGTGGCATTTTGGAGGTGCCAACTATTTAGGCAGGCTCATTGGGACACCGAGGAACTTACAGCTCATCGAACATCCCTCACTCCTTCCTCTTCCTCTCCATTTCTTTTGCTTTCTCTTTCTCGCCCTTCGTATAACAATGCGAAGCGTAGCGCTTTCTGTATTAGTTCTCGCTGCCTCTGGCGCGTTGGCCCAGTCTGAAGAAGCGAAACCCACGTTCAAAGTACGTGTCATCTCGAGTATAGTTCATCTCTGTCATTCAACTAATATATTTTATAGCCTACAGAGATAAAGGCACCTTTCGTTGAACAATTCACTGACGACTGGTCTGACCGCTGGACACCATCAGAGGCGACCAAAAAGACACCTGTTGGTGGTGAGACCTTCAGCTATGTCGGTGAATGGAAGGTCGAGGAGCCTCTGATCTCCGTCATCGACGGTGACTTTGGTCTCGTTGCCAAGAGCAAGGCTGCTCACCATGCCATCTCTGCACCTTTCACCAAACCTCTCGACTTCAAGGAGGAACCTCTAGTGGTACAGTATGAAGTCAAGTACCAGAAGGGTGGTAACTGTGGTGGTGGTTACCTCAAACTTCTGGAAGATGGCTTCCAGACAAGTGGGAAGGAGTTCTCCGACACTACACCATGGGTCGTCATGTTTGGTCCTGACCTGACATGTCCCGGAACTAAGGTTTGTAACGTGCATCGGTACTCGTGCGCAGGCGCTGAATTCAATCACTATTTAGGTTCACTTCATTTTCCGTCACAAGAACCCTAACACTGGGGAGTTCGAGGAGAAGCACCTTAAGGTTCCTCCTAAGCCCACCATTGAGAAACTCACCAACCTATACACTCTCATTATCAAGTATGCCTGCTATTTATTGGCTTTCCGTATCCTTTCTGACTATTTTTCTTTTTTAGCCCGGACAACACCTACGAGGTTCTCTTCAACGGCGAGAGCCAGAAATCCGGTTCCCTCCTCGAGGACTTCGACCCGGCAGTTAACCCTCCTAAGGAGATTGACGACCCCGAGGACTCCAAGCCTGATGACTGGGTTGACACGAAGAGAATCGCCGACCCTGATGCCAAGAAGGTTAGTCAGCGTTAAGCTGTCTTTTGGTCATTCAGACAATTCTGACTTTGGCATCCGCAGCCCGACGACTGGGACGAGGACGCACCCTATGAAATTGTCGATATTGATGCCGAGAAGCCTGAGGGCTGGCTCGACGATGAGCCCTTGACCATCCCCGACCCCGGTTAGCAGACTCTTTACGTGTTCGTTCTTCTATGCTGACTACGAATATTAGACGCTGAAAAGCCTGAAGAATGGGATGACGAGGAAGATGGCGATTGGATTGCCCCCACTGTTCCCAACCCCAAGTGTGCTGAGGCACCTGGATGCGGTGAATGGAAGCCGTAAGTTTTGCCTATGCCTTATATGCTGTCGTTGAATTACTCACGTTGGTTTTTATGTAGTCCTATGAAAGCCAACCCCGATTACAAGGGTAAATGGTATGCACCCATGATCGACAACCCTGATTACAAGGGTCCTTGGGCTCCTCGCAAGATCCCTAACCCCGACTACTTCGAGGACCTGACTCCCGTGAAGTCTCTCTCTAAGATTGTACGTTACTGTCAGAATGACCCGAGGCATAGTATTCATCTGAGTTTTTATAGGGTGGTGTCGGTATCGAGCTCTGGACTATGACTGAGGATATTCTCTTCGACAATATCTACATTGGTCACTCCGTTGAGGATGCCAAGGCCTTTGCCGCTGAGACATTCGATGTCAAGAAGCCTTTGGAGAGCTCTGCTTCCAAACCCGCCGACCTCGACGACGATGAGGACGAGGAAGACTCGTTCAAGGAAGACCCCATCGGTTACATCCGCAACAAGGTCTTCGCTTTCGTTGAGCTCCTCAAGCTTGACCCCATGCTGGCTTTCAAGACACACCCTGAGACCGGTGTTGCTCTTGTTACCGCTTTGTTGACTCTCTTCGGTATGCTCGGCGCTGTTACTGGTGTCGTCGGTGGCCAAACGAAGCCCATCACTAAGGTTTGTCGCCGTCTTGCAACACCACCAGACATACTAATTAAGCACACCTCTTTAGTCTTCTAAGAAGACCGATGCCCCCACACCTGACGACAAGAAAAAGACCGATTCTGCACCTGTCGCACCTGCTGGCGGTGATAAGAAAGAAGATGGTCTCAAGAAGCGTACGGGCAAGTAAATTGAAACGACTCCACCAAAAAGAGCTGATTTGGCATTCGGATGGAGGAGCAAAGGGAGTAGGAGGGTTTATCGCTGTCTTAACATCATCACCATCATCTGTTTGTCTCCTGCTCATCACTCATCGCTTTTTATATAACTTTTGGATTCGCTATAAGTAATTATTGCGTATAGACGCATCTCTCTCGATGGCGTGACGGTGGGTCATAGGGCTTGCAGTCGTTGGCTTTCTTCCTCTGTCTTGTTGATTCTAGCGTTGTGTTTTGGGCTAGGGTGATGGAGGATTAGTGGGTTGTACTACTTTCTACTTTATTGCTATTGTTACCCTACTATACTTCGCACAGATCTAGTCGTAAAGAGGAAGAAGTAGGCTGACATTGGGAGTGTAAAAAAGTGAATAATGAGAAAATATTCCTTTCAACGCTCGAGACATGATAAGTGCTTATGTAACTCCGGGAAATATTAGTCAGCTTTCGGCATAGTGTTCCGTCTCGGATCAAAATTTTATGCAAAGACTGTTTCCGCTCGTATGTACCTCCTGCTCGTACCTCCACCGTCTGAAAGTTTATATTCCGTTCGCTATTCGCTGCAGGAAAATATGAAGAGAGTGGGATTCGAACCCACGCCCCGAAAGACCAGATAGTACTTGAGCATCCAATGCTCTGATCCTTAGTCTGGCGCCTTAGACCGCTCGGCCATCTCTCCGCTGAACATGAGGTTCTCAGGTAATAATATAGTCCGGCACGGTTTCCAGGAATTCGAAATCATGCTTGTCATCCCGGCTTCTCTGTGTTGCAGAACGATGGACCGTGCGCAGCGGTAGTTTCTCCAACCCTAAATTGAGGTTCATTCCGCATTGACCTGCCCTTAACTTACGTGTGAAAACCCGAAAACTTGAAAAAGCTTGTCGCTCTCACCTTTACAACCTGAATCCCAGCTCAAAATTCAAACACAAGTTTTGTGTGTAACGTTGCGAAGTTTTCAACTATGGACCGCCCTTGTCGATTATCTGAAGCTTTGAAGATTGAAACCTCTTGGTCCTTATATCCTTATATCCTTATACCACGAGCTTTGTCAAGGCTTCGGTACATTTTACATCTACACCAAAGGCCTGTTACGCTCGTGGAAGAAGAATCTGTTTAACTCCTTCGCCGCTGGATTTCGTTTTGAAGTTTTAGTGGAACTACGAAGGGTTAAATCGGATCGTCCTGCAAGAGTTGTGTACGATTTTTTTTTGTTTTTGTATCGTGCTCATAGTGTTGGGACATACATTCTTCTACATATTACGTTCTTATATATGTATGTACCTCCAAGTTATATCGTTCGACGACAGACCGAATATCATTCTTATTAAGTTGAAGCAGAGGCAGCTTCGGAATGGAATGTTTACACGGGCGCGTGAAAGCACCTGTACAACATCGACAGATGAGGGAAAATCCAGCTCATATGTGTTGCAATTGTGATTGAAGATTAAAAGAAATAAATTTATGCATACGGATATGCTCAGTCCAGTAAAACCAGGTAGTCCACGTATAGGCTACTATAAAACCTATCCTGACTACAAAATAATGAGATCCCCACGACATGATGAACACCAAAACACATGCGAATCGTCCAAAAATTGTGGTCTGTGAGAACGGTGATTATGAGGCAAACCAGTTGGCGACCGAGGTCTCGAGCCAACACCGGAATGCCTCTCGCCAGAAGCAACTGATTGCACCGGCGACAAAGCCCTCGAATGACTTTGCGAGTGCGCCTGAGCTGCTGCTGCCAGCTCACTATCAATCCTCGCCTTAAGCATGCTTAGACTTGTCTTCCGCTTATGCCGTATCTCAGGGGAGAGATTTTGCTCAATTACCGAACGAGCGAGCGTGGTTGGCTTGAGGGCGTTCGCGTTTGGCATTCCTGACGTGCTGTGAGCTTTACTTGCTCGGCTGGAGGGTCTAGAGGGTACAGCTCCACCCAGCGGAGAGAATGATCTCAAGTGAGGTGGGTGAGGGACGCGAACAGCGAGCTGGTCTTCAAGTGAAGCAACTTGCTTGACAAGTGCGTGAGAACGTGCTTCAGCCTCGAACAGTGAAGCTTCGAGAGAACGAATATGAGACTGGGAGGAAGACAATTCCAGTTCGAGAGCACTGAATTTCTCATCCTTGAGTTCGTCATTGAGTGAGTGTGGCGCATTGATTTTGGAGGGGGAGGAAGAAGATGAACGTGACCGAAGACGTTCAAGTTCTTCCTCCTTAGTAGAAAGCTCTTGTCGAAGAGCCTCAATTTCATTTTGAGCACCAGCAAGGAATGATTCTTCTTCGTCCTGTTATGATCAATTAAGATGAATGTGTACAGCGGTAGAGATGATGAAAGACGAACTTGATCCTTTCTTCTCTCCTCTACTTCTTGGCGCAGAGCCAAAAGCTCTACTATCTGCGTCGAGGACAATTCACTCAACCTCTTGATTTCCTCCTGTGCTCTCGCGGCAACCTGTTGCTGAGCGAGCCTATCCGCTTCTAGCGCTTTTATACCGGCCAGCGAGGAATCCAACTCTTGCTGTAGCTCACTGTATGCCTTCTGTAACTCCATCTCACTATCCAGAGCAGACGACCTCTCCCTCTCTCTCTGCGCTAGCACCTCTTGCCATTTCTTTTCCGAGTCCTCCTTTTCTTGTTGCGCCTCCTCCAGCGACATTTCTAATTGAGCAATAGTAACATCGCGGCTTTGTATAGCGCGTTCAAGTTGGTCTGCCTTCTCCACCAGTTCCAGCTTGGTGCCCGTGAGCTCAACGATCTTGGGCCTCATTTCGTCTAGAGAGCGCATGAGATTCATGCCTTCTTCCTGTAAATCCTTCTGCATCTTTTCTGCATCTTCTGCACGTCGGTGCGCAATCTTCGCCTCATTCTGTGCAGCTTGAAGATGCCGAGAATTTGTCGCAAGATCTACCGCAGCCTGAGATAACTTCTCCTGGAGGAGTACTAGTGCTTTCTGGGTATTTTCCGCCTCGGCTTGCAGTGTCGTCTTTTCTTGAACCAGAACTTCTTTTTCAGAAACAATGCTACTTAGTTCCTCTTTGACGGAGAGATGTTGGGTTTGGAGCTCGGCATGTTTAGATTTCCATTCATCCTCAGCGGCTTGGTGAGAACGAAGTCGAGTATCAAGGTCATCTCGGTCGGACTTGAGTTGTGAATGCGTCTGAAGTGAACATTAGCGAGACATTCGAACATATGCTACTGACAGCCTTACCTGCTTGAGTTTGGATAACTGGAACTCAAGTTCGTCGGCACGTTCCTGAGTGTTTTTGAGTGACGCTTCGAGTCGTTCAGCACGGTCATCACTCTGTATTTGTTCTTCCAGCTCTCGAGCGCGACGTCGATGCTTCTCAGCTTCCTTACGCGTGGAAGTCAAAGAAGCATTCGTTAATTGCAGCTGACGCTCCTAAGAATATCATCGTAACATGACCATGTTTAACGGGTCTGTGAATGTATACCTGATCTTTTACTTTTTCTGCCAATTCTTTTTCTTGAGCCTCTAGATGTTGATTCCGACTGGAGGACTCTTCAAGCTCTGCTCTAATTTGTTGAAGATGAGATTCAAGATCCTTCGTTTTGAGCTGTTCATTGTTCAGCAGACGTTCGGCTTCCTGAGCCCCTGGAAATTAATGGGTGAGCGAGAGGTAAAGGGAAGAGTGGGATTTAGCATACTTGCGTCGGCATCACCCAGCCGTTCCAGGTCCGAAGTAAGGGCTGCCTTCTCTGAAACGAGGAGCGATATTGTCTGCTGTTCATTCCTAATCAAATCATCCTTTTCAACTCGTAATCGTTCTATCTGGTTCTCAAGCTCTTGTGAACGCCGATGCTCTTCCTCTAATGATGACTCTGCCTGCTGCAGTTCTGTCAATTTGTGTGAGTTAATGTTGAATACCATTACATATGAACGCACTAGACTTGGAAACTTCCAGTTGCCCTCCCAATTCAACTTTTAGAGACTCCAGCTCTGACTTTAAGGAGTTCTCAGACTGCTGGAGCGCTGCATGGCATCAGCGGATGTATTTTACGGAAGCAATTGTAAACACACTAGATTTCGTAGCTTCCAATTGACTCAAGGCAGTCTTCAATGTCTTGTTCTCTGATCTCAAGTTGGTCTCCGTGCGTTGTAGATCTAGCTGTCATATTAGCATACATATCACCCCGAGGTGAAAGCACACCATACTGGACTTTGCTGCTTCTGACTGTGTCAACCCGACCTTCAAGGAGTCAATCTCCCCTTTGAGAATAGATTCTGATTGCTGCAGGTCTGTCAAAACATGAGACAATCGAGAGTTGGTTCAGCGAGAATAGTCATACTTGACGTCGTAGCCTCAAACTTTGCTAGTTTGGCTTTGAGATCTCCAATTTCCGCGCGTGCAGAAGCCTCCGCCTGTTGAAGTTCTACGAAAGCATACTAAGCAAAACATTGAATGGAGAGAGTAAACAACGCACTGCTGCGCGCAGATTCCAGCTGCTTAAGCTCAGCTTTGAGTGTCTCGTTCTCCGACTTCAAGGTAACAAGCTGATCCTGCAGTTGTACTTCATGTCCGTTTGGTGGATGAGGGGAAACCATAAGAGACGCTGCTGCCTCGGGCGGAGGTACTTGAGTTTTGGATTCCGGAGGAGATACTTCAAGTGGAGGCATTTGCGTATTGACTTGGGGTGGAGACCCTGCTCGCGTTAACGACGACAACCACGACACGTCACTGTCATCACCTTTCGTAAATCTGAGCGAGTAACGTTCAATAGGATATGATCAGCTCGAATGGAATTCAAATGACACCCAAAAACATACACCTACACGTCGCCCAAGTCTCGTTTGTCATCCTCGACCACCGCAGCTTCTGGAGGCGCTGGAGAAAAGGCACGTTCACTGACAGGAGAAACGACACCTGTTGGAGTGGCAGGGGCACCTCCTGCCTTCTTGGCCTGCCGTTTCTTGAGCTATGAAGAAAACCGAATTGAATTCAAGATATTGCATGGCTAAAGTGCCAATAACTACCAAGGCCTTTGCCCGTGCTGCTTTGGCGGCACGGTCGTCTTCAGACATTTCGAGGCGAAGAATAAGAACACAAGATAGAGTGCCTCAAGGAAGAAGTGCGTGTCAAGAAACCCCAGTACCAGACGGCGGACAGATCGTTGACTCTGAGATCAAGTGTTGAAGCGACCCGAACGTGTATTTTACACGCCACATAAGCGCGCGCTCAACTTATAAAAGTTCTCAGGGAAAGTGAAGAATTCCATGTTCCAAAGAATACGGGAGTTTAGAGATACGCTTATATACGATGACCAGAAGCAAAGAAAAAAAAAAGAATATATAGAGCCATGGGCGAATGTGATAGCGAGATATATGTGAGTCACAAGTGAAAGAAAAACCGGGACATGGTGGAAAAAAGAAACGGGGAAGAGAAGTAACGAGTGCAATAAAAATAGCTGTAACGACCGACTCTAGGCGTCCATTCCAGCACTGGTGCCGAGGTTCGCAGGTGAGTAAATAGACAAGTATTCATATGAATGAAGATACCAGAGACAGAGTGAGGAAATACAATCAAGTGAATGCCGCTCAGGCGTGCGAGGAGCCGGGAGAAGAGGGTGTCCAGTCAAGCAAAGAAAAAAGTTTAGTCTCTAGTGCATGTATCATGCCCAAACCTAGAATGTTTGCAACATCCGTGAGCGACTAGATGACAACTTTGGAACAAATCTACTCACTCTCAGTGTGCTATCCCAGCTGCCCGTGCATAGCGCCATTCCATCGATACTGACTCCCAGACAACTGACTCTGTTCTCATGACCCGTTAACACACCAACACGCTCGCCCTTGAGCGTGTCCCAGACATTGCATGTCCAATCATCATAACCACCGAAAAGGATCCGTCCTGAAATTGAAAACGCTACTGACGTTATACCACAAAGAATATTGTCGTGGGTGAAGGTGTTGAGCTCGCGGTCAGCCCGAATATCAAATAGTCGGCAAGAAGCATCGTCGGAACCGGTGGCAAATGCATCACCATTGGGGAAAAATCTGAGAAAATAGCCCTTGTCAAGATAGGTAACGAAAGTATGAGTTTAGCACGCACTGGACAGCATTGATATCCGACTCGTGGCCAGTGAAAGTTTGAGTTGCACGGCCACTTCGGATATCCCACAGCTTGGCAGTTGCATCACAAGCCCCAGAGACAAAGACATTTTGGTTAGGGCCGAGAGACAAACTAGAGACCAGTGGCGTTAGTTATCTGACGTGGCGGAAGGGAGGCCCAACAAACCTCATAACATCACCAGTGTGATCACTGAATTCGACAACTCGGACACCAGCTTCAATATCCCACAGCATACAAGTCATATCACCGGAACTAGTGACAATTTGTCGGTCGTTGAGGAAACGACAGCAACTAAGATAACCAGAATGGGCGCTTAGTTCACGAGCGCCCCGCATATTGGTGCCCTCTTTGCTGTTGAGGTTGTAGATAGAGCAAATGTTGTCCAAACCACCACAAGCAACAAAGTTGCCGGACGGTGAATAAGCACAAGTCATAACCCAGCTAGACCGTAGAGGAATAGCATGCACTTTGTTTGTGGTATAAGCATCCCATACAATGAGCTTTCCGTCTTGCGATGCAGACACTAGATGTCTGCGGTCGGCAGCCCAGTGCATGGCATAAATTTTGGCAAGATGACCTCTGAGAGCGCGCCGTGGGCGCATAACGATACGGGGCAGAGCATCAACTTCTGCGGCCATAGCGCGCACTAAAGGATATTGCAGAGTAGAACAAAAGAACTAAGCGATTGAGCCAGGAGGTAAAAAGGGGCACAACTCACGACTAGTATCTGCTGATGATTCTTTCTTCGCACGAATCTTCTCTTTCAAGCTCTCCGCCTCTCTGCGTGCGGCAGCAATCCGCTCCTGAATATCGCCCTGATTTTGAGACATCTTGTGGAGGCGCTTAAATTAGGTTACTTTGGAGTTCTGCCAGACAGGATTACGGAGTAGTCCAATTCAAGAGTCGGAATAAAGAGATTAAAGACCATAAAAAAGCGCAACGAAAACTGCACTCACGTTTCGAAAAAGAAGATGAAGAAGTAAGGAAAGGGGGTGAGCGACAACGACGTTGGCCGAAGAGGAAAATGAAATCTTCCACACAAGGTTCTTCTCTACCGACGTTTGCGATAGCAAAGAAAAGGCGGCTGCTACGGTCGAGAACGACGAGGACGACGTTGATGGTGGGAGGAACGAGAGAACAAAATCCTCTAAACGAAGGGTTGATGGAATGATCTTGCTGACTTCGCACCTCCGTTTCAAGCTCCGCCCGAATTTATCTTAAATTCCGATGGGTACCCCTCTCCTCAGTGCTTACTAGTACTTTGTAAAATACTTACTGCAACTTGCAATGCTTGCGATCGTATTCTGAACTCCTTAATGTGAGGCGGGAATTATTTCATTCTTCTTATCATGTTTGCTCTTCTCCAAAGTCTAGAATCTAGATCCCTTCGGCGAGCCTTCTGCGAGTTGCGGAATCAGCTTCACACCATCTGCCAGCCGCTTTCGATGCCACCTCATACGACAGCTCCGGAAATGTGTTTCATTCCGCATAATAACAGTCAGTGTTTATCAACGCAAGTCTTCAGCATTATTGGTTTTGGCAGTGATTGGCACAAATTTATTACTGATCACTCCTTAATTTTGACATGACGGCTATCTGAAATGTTGGGCCATGGCCAGCGCTCGCCCCTGCGTTCCTAGCTCTGACATTTGCTGTGGCTCAGGATCAAATTCATGAGGTACTTATTCATGCCATGTTTTCTACATTTTCCACATTCATCAAAATTCGCACAGAAAAGTTAGCCATCCCGTGCTGCATATCTTTCCGAGTGCTTCAACAGGCTCACGGATGCTTTTCGCCCAAACTTCAAATGCTCTGCTTTGTCATTTGCCCCACGATAATGATGATCTTGGAACTCTCTTCAAAGACATCGCGCTTCACCAATGAAATGCAAGAGTTGCCAATCAATTTCTGATTTTTTCGTTTACGGTAGCTGTTTCCCTCCGACCTGCTCCCATGTTTTTCGTGTGGATTCGTTTCGCATGCACGCGATAGGAAGATTCACAATTGCAATTATGTTACATTGTCCATGCGGGCTTTTGATATCTCGTACATGGCGCTTCATTCTACTGAGTATAGATGGAGGTTTCGAAGATTTCAATGTCAGAACGAGCTTTCCTTTTTTTCCATATTGAAGATCCACACGGAATCTGAACCGGTATTCACCTCTCGCTTGTTCAACTCTAGATAGCCGATGCCACAGCTTTCATGGTGCACTGATGTACTGACGTTACGCTCTAGATCTGCGAAGCGCCATTTCCATTGGCAAAGCCCTCCCTCGCTCCTTTCGCAAAGGGATTGCTGTCTCGAAGGTCTGTACTGTAAGCGTATGCTATTCTCTCCGTTCACTAACATGATACAGCGTGTATTTCCAGCCCCGGCGTGGTGCTTTGTACCTTAATCTACAAACACCGTTGTCGCCACGGTGCTACTGGCCTCACTCATGACCAGTATTGTTTCCGTCTAAACGCTGTCATTCAAACACTTTCACTAAATCAAAAGGAAGACTGTCGATCCGGTGTTTGATTCAGCGGTCGCCCGTCTCTGGGCCAATTCCTTCGGAATTCATGATATCAATTTTCTTGAAAATGGCTGTTCAATTCTGGAGCGCTCGAGTATGAAAAATTACAAGACGTAAATATTAATGACAGAGTTCGTGATATTTACAGCGTTGAACAAGACTTTCCTAAAGGTTTGGGTGTTGGTATTCATACCAAATCTCCGAAAGGAAGCGTGGCATATGTTCAAGCATATTATTACCCGCAAAATCTTGTTACACCAGCGGATGCGATTGCTTTTTCGTTTCATTTCGTTACTTGGTCTATCGTGCTCATGCTTTCTTTGTGTGTGTGCCGATCATCCCGGCTTTACCCTCTCATAACAATTTACGAATAAGAGGAGCGTGTGCTACGTGCATGTAACTCTCAGCCGTATATGTCGGGCGTCGGTCTATCGAGTACATTGACCATCAAAAATGTAAGTGCGTTGCGCTCATTCTAATCACAATATATCTTGTCAATTCATTTAAAGCCACTCTTAGACAACATTCCGATACCGGGTTTTTTTCTGCTGGAGGGAGAAGTTCACGTAACCACCCACGGCTCACTTGCAGCGACCGACAAGCTCGGTACTTGGCCATCCGGAAGCTTGGTTTGCCTTCAGATAAGGGTCATTAGTCTATGCTCCTCTATAGTAAGTCGAAATTTCAAAATCTTCAATGACCGCGAGCGCTAACATAATGCCTGCTAAAACCGAAAGTGGGACATGAAATCGGTTAAATCGCTGCCAACCTAATGAGTCTATCAGAGTTAAGGATTGCTGCTGTAGGTCGGATCATAGTCGCAGTCAAGAATCCTATTTTACGAGGCTGGGTCGCTCGAGTCAGTTCTTGTCGCGCATGCTTTATGGGCCTGCTAGTAATCGGCACTTATAGACGCTGGTAAGCTGAGCTATGATGCCTTTTCATCTTCATTGTACCTTACAAATCCTTGACACACAAACCGCTTCACGGACGGCTATATGCCGCACGAATGTAGGGGCTGTATACCTCAGCTCAAGTTCTCCTTTAACCAGCATATCATCTGGTTATGTTCCGGAACACGAAGAAACTCAGACGCCGTAAGCGCTTAGCTCTAATGATGTCCGTCTCTGTTATGATGTCCGCCTCTGAAGAAGCCTTCCGCAAGGTATTTCCTCGTGGTGATGCGCGAGATTCGACTCAAGCTAACCCTGTAATTGGACAAAGTCTCTAGCTCCACGGCTCCGAAATTCTTGGTACCTTTATGGTATTTTTCTGGATACTGAAACACCAAGCTCGCATAAGAGAAGCGGGTAGCCTCATGTGTAGGTACGCGAAAGAGTTGCTACTCAATGCGAAGTTCAGTCCAAAAGATTGTCCTCGGACTCTCCCTCCTTCTTGCGTCTTTTGAGAACTAGGTGTGTAGATTTTCACTGACTCATGACCCTGTTTTCCATTCTATCTGAAATCCGGGCGCTTTGATATCTCGTTTCTCCATCTAGTCGTGTTCTCTAGCCATCCTGCCAGTTTGTTCAGTACAGAGAATCGTATTTTTCTGATGAAACAATTCAAAAATTAAAGTAAGTCATGGATGGGGTATTGCCTTTTAATCGATGGGTCTATAAGGATTTGAGGAAGATCATCTCTACTGAATCTCTACGTCGACAGATTTTTTTCCATTCTCGCCTGGTAAAGCTATTCTGCCTTGTCTGCCGTCAATGCGGGAGTGAGAACGCAGATGAGTCGACGGGTTCCAGCGTTAATCCCAAGGCGAACTGGTATTCATCATTCCATGGGCCCTCGCAAAATGGAGAGCCGTGTTCTGAGCATTTTATCCGTACAAGACGCTTTGAACGCTGGGCGTATAGGCGTATAAATGAGAGTCATGGACTGCTGAAGATAAGTACAAGTGCTTGCCTTTTTTTCGCCACCTACGCCACATACTAGTTCTAACACCATTTCTTTATCGCTCAGAATGAGTCGTAAATGTTTTTCATCGTATGCATGATTTTATGTACACTGACTCTTTTCACGGACGTGCTACAGACCCAAGGACGTTAGTCAATAACTGGGCTCAAGCAGCTGGTTATCAGGTCAAATACGAGGATACTTCGAGCGGTCCCCAGAACTCGCTCACCTGGACCTCCGTTCTCAGAGGTAAGTAAGAGGAGACCTTCTCAGTAGCCGGATCACCACTGACTATTATGCGTAGTCAACGGCATTGTATACGGCCAGGGTCAGTCAACCAACAAAGGATCTGCACGGGATCAGGCTGCCACTCAAGCATGGGCCGTCATCTTGAATCAGACTCAGAATCAGTAAGGGCGATAAATTACAGTAGTCTTTCAAGGAATCCGGATTGCTATGGGCTTCCCTATTAGAAATTCAAGACCTTAATCCACTACATAATGCCTTCATTTTTCTATTTTCTTAAAGATATAATGCTTTATAAATAATACTTACCCATTTATTCATTCCGCGTTGTATTTCAGTGACAGTAATCCAGTAATTATTGAACTGAATTCAATCCGGTGCGACAAGTCACTGCTATCTCGAGCAAATAACTAGATCCCCTTCGATTGCAACTGGGGCTCATACTCTTCAATACTGTCACCTTTGTCCAAGTAATCCCTTTTGCATGAGTGCGCAGAATGATCTTAGCCTGATGCCCATTGCGGACATTTGCGAAGATTTTTGAACTCCGACAACACCAAACTTTGTTCAGGGACGTATCGAAAATCGCTTTACGGACAGGATTGTCTGCACTTGGTCTGTACATCGGATACTTATGATTTCGCTTTTACCCGAGTACGCTGAACGGAGAAGAGAAAGAATATCACTCGCCTGTTTCGCAGATCAAGCGGATACAGATACAAGGGAGCCTCCATTCGATCCAGAAGTATCAACTGCGCTTCAAGTTGTTACTCATGACCGCTTGCGAAGTTAAGGTAGCGTGAAAGCTATAACTCCCTCCCATGTTTCAGGACATCCTAACCGTTCCATTTGTCCGTGGAATAACACAGAGGCGTGTTAGCTGGCCGCAACGGCTACTGCCTCATGCCAAAAGCGATGCCCAGCTCTGATGTTCGGTCTTGTTTATCGTGTCTACCATCTCGAGAGCGAGTTACTTTGAATGGCTCCGATTCGCCACGAGCTGGTTCTAAAAGGAAGTCATTGACGCAAATCGACCCTCGTGAGCCACACACCTTGAGCACTGCGATGCGTATGGATCTCTTCCCTTCTCACGAAGTAAAGACCTCCTTTGTCGCCGCTCCGTAGTGGTGCCGAAGTGAGTTCTTCATCGTCGTTCTCCACTGGTGAACCTCCCCGTTGACCATCCAGTTTTCCGCCGGCATTTGTGATGCGTCTCGAAGAACGAAAATGAATGAAGGACGATCGCTCACTCCTGTTCATGAATGAGTTCACAGCGTGGATGTTCCACCAGAATTCTCAGTGCAACTTCTCCGATATCATGACAAGGTCTATAAAACGAAGAAATGTGTACCGAGTGTATTCGGACTACAACGACTCGCTGAACGATGCCTAACGGTGAGTACTTGCCTCGACTCGCAATAGCCTTTTGCTGACTCTCGCTCAATAGACGGAACCTTCGCGCTCAATAATTGTGAGTCAATTCACAAAAAAATTTATCTGTCCTTAAATGGCTCATTGTCTACAAGACTTGCAAGGCAAAGGTCGACTGACCTCTTTAAGCTGGCAAGACTCAACTACAGGGCCTAGGAATGCCCCGCAATGGACCTCGGTGTGTAAAAGTAGGTGTTCGAACCCTTCTTCTTACAGTCATTTCGAATACTGGCTGACGACTGCTCAAGTCGATAGTGAGGTCATGGGTACCGGGACTGGCGCGCAGAAACACGTTGCGAGGGACATGGCTGCAAATGAGGCGCTCAAAGCTTTGATCGAGGCAGACGGTTAAGCCACAAAAATAAAATTGCGGCGATATCTACATTTCTAGCATTCATCACGGACCTGTTGCATTTTCTCGGAAATTTGTTATTTATTCCTGCATTCCCTGTATCGCGGACATGACAATCGAATCATTTTGTCTGGAACCGAAGCCTCTGATGCAGAAGCAAGTGATATAACAATCCGCTGCTGACCGGTATCCTGATGGTGAGTGCTGACGTATATATTCCTGTAAAGCAGGACTCATGTTGCACCTATGACCTTCTTGGACAATTTTATCGTGAGATGCTAAGAGCTAGATTGTTAGTTCTTCCGGTCCGGCTGATATGGCATTGTCCACGATGTGGTGCTTGTAGCCCGGCGATTGAAAATTGTTCCTCATCACGAAAGGACGGGAGTATCAACTTACTATCCCATAACATGCTAATTATCCTGAACCATCAACTCTGTCCAGAGATATGATTAAAAAATCAATTTGTTTTCAAGGGGTGACACGGCCCATTGACATGTCACTGACTTCTCTTCACAGTTGACAATGACGAATTGAGCGACCCCAGATTTCTGTAAGATTCGTATTCTTTTCCGAGTACTGGTTTTTGTCAGCCGCAGGGATTAAGGAAATCTGGTGAGTATCAAGTCGAACCTCGCACCGCTAAGCAGCCTTCCTACAGGTCAAATCTCTGCCGCAACTAGCTGGTTTGTTGTGTTCGCGATTTATCATTGTTTAGACTTGGTACACCGAATTATCACCATTTGATACATGATCTATTCCATTTCTGTGGGGTAGTTGAACACCGACACTTAACAAGTCACCGTATCATCCAGAGTGCCGAGTACAACTGTACAGCGGTAAATTCACCGTTTCTTGGAATGGGAACAAGATCCAGCATATCTGAGCTCCGAATAGCACCTCAGTATGACGGTTTAGTCTCCTTTGTATCTCAGGGAGTGTTGTATTTCCCGGTGCAATGGCGCCGGAATCTCAGCACCCTGGCATTAACCAAGATAGGACACCCGATTTCTTCTGTATGGTGCAGTACAAAAGGCCTTCAGAACGATTGCTTGTGACAGTGCATATCCACTATGAGTCGTCCACCTAGTAAGCCATCCTTCTATGCCTGGCTTTCGTATTTTCTTTCTGACTCGTGAAATTTTAGCAAACGTTACTCTGCTGAACAACTGCAAGTCTCCTTTCCCTAAGGCGCACGTAGACTGACGCGCTGCTTGCAGATTTTCAGACGTCGGGCAGAGATACCGCTGCCATAAGCTACGGAGAATCATGCGAGGGTCCTTCTGACAATGCTGAATGGACGGTCATCTGTAAAGGTAATATTCCAAGCGTATACTGTACGCCCTATGTTCTCAACTGCTATCACGGGTGCAGTGTCGGGGGAAGTCAAAGGCGTCGGTGTTGCCAGAACCAAAGTCGCCGCAAAGGAAGCAGCGGCGAAACAAGCCCTTGAGGTTGGTTGATCATCTTGTTACTAACAAGGATTGTTGATACCGACGAAACCTTTATGATAGTCCTTCCAAGGTCAATAGACTTCGATCGGAACAACTTGACATGGCTTGGAGAAAGTCTGGAAACGCCTCTATCGATTGTCATTTTTTTTTCATCATCTCATGTGCCATAATCCTGTATGTATGTAAACCTAGGTAAACCTGAGAGCTTCGTGTTTGTACCTATTCGCTAAATTTGAATCTGAGATCGTCAACGTCGCGGAGTTTGAACCTGAATTGGACTTTGCATAAGCCGGTTGACTTCTGGTTGACTCCGAACAGCACGAAACATAGAATTGAAACAAATATGTTTCGTCGTCGCATCGTTCCTCATGTGTTAGCAGGCATCGGAGGTACTCGAACGCACAGATATGCTTCATGATAGTCACTCATGTTCTTCTCACAGGCGTACTAATAAGTCTTTACGCGTTCCAGCCTCTTATACAAGAAAGTAAACAGCTGTACATTTCGACGTTTGCGGCTCTTTCGGTGACTTCGCGCTAATCACGTTCTGCGCAGGGAAAACCGCGAAGAAGTAAAGAAGCACTCTGATTCAATTTATGGGAACAAAAACGCCAACACACATGAAACTAGCGCCACGGAAGACAGGTCTACCAAATAAAGTACTGCTCCATAATTGACATTGACTATATGGGAGCACCCATCTACATACCGCATTGCGACGGGGTCGCAAAGGGATGATAATATAACGCATGTATCAAGATTCACGAGCGCTGAATCTGGAATCTGAGTCGTGAAAGTATGGTGAAGCAAGTACATTGGGCATGCAGCGGGATGACACTCATTTATCGACGACCATATCAGGCTCTGCCCGTCTCCCAGAATCAGACCTTCGTTCCCAAATCTATGGAATAACTCGTCACTACTAGGCTAGAACTGGCAAGTAGAAGGATTGCTCACTTGTAAGACGCTTTCACCGAGAAAGATCATTTCTTTTCTGGTCTCTTCAACAATGAGGTCCTGAATCATAAACCACTTTTCGTGCTCGCCGGCGCCTGCTCTCAGACAGACCTTCCATACGGTACTTTCTTTATCTCGGGTAGTCCCCGCAACAGATTCGTGGATGACGTTGGCAGCAAGGTCATACAATTGCGGCACTTGAGGAGGAGCGTCAACATCTGCAAATGTACAAGGAAGGTTAGAGGCGGTGCGAATTCCGGTATCGAGATAGCGCACAATCCTTCAAGTCCAGTCCCCGAAGGGGAAAGGTAACGATAGTGGGATTTTTTTCTTCCACAAAGGCATTTTTTGTGAAACGTTTGAAGTGTAGAATGATATAAGGCGGAAGACGCTGACATTTGTACCGTTTTAGCTGTCCGGCCGATTCCTAGAATTCTTCAATTAGTATTTGGTAGAAAGACCGTAGCCGTAGGATAACCGCTAACCTGGGCAGTAGTACCGTCAAACTTGGAAAGTACCGAATGTATGCTAACTTGGGGAATGATGTTCTTCTCTACGGAATCTTGGAATAGAGGCGGAGGTGGGAGGTCAACCGCAAGAAACAGGAACGGAGATATAGCGGACTTGATATCTGGGAAATGAAGCGTCAGCTCTGACTTGGAAAGGGAGGCAAATGAGATACCCCTGTCAATATCGAAACGAGGTTTCTCGTTTCCTCCCGCGTCTGGTCGCACTAGTACTTGCTGAGTCTCTACGCGGAGCTCGCCTTGAAATGTTGAGAATATGATACCTGATCAGATCGTGAGTGACCTCCTATTAAAGAAGACCGCATCCAGGTTTTCCATACTAGAATTCTTCTTTTTTGTTCCGCCCATATCTTTGTGGAGATGATTGAGTAACCATCCCAGAAACTCGACAGGGTCTCCCTGTTGTTCCAAACGAAACTTTCCAATACTAGCTCTGTTCACTTCTTGCAGAAGCTCGTGTGGACTGACTTGACTCTTGAACAAATGTGGGTTCCAAACCTTCTTCGCTAGTGCAGCAAAGCGCTTGAGTAACTCGGATTCTTTTCCTTGAAAACGGGATAGCAAAAGGTAATCTCGCAATGGCGTAACATGAAGGAGAGCGTGTATAACAACATTCATATGATCGTTCCGTTTGATATTGTTGAGCCCGATGTAGCCAGG
The DNA here is from genome assembly GCA_003987895.1 of Neonothopanus nambi. NCBI lineage: Eukaryota > Fungi > Basidiomycota > Agaricomycetes > Agaricales > Omphalotaceae > Neonothopanus > Neonothopanus nambi. Next base: position 8,011 of record RCHF01000531.1, on the reverse strand, counting down.
CAGGTAGGCCTTGTTTGCAAGGTCGTATGATAGCTTTAGCGGATACGATGGCGAAGACAAAGTTGCTGCCGAAGCTTTATTAAAAGAGGGGGAGAGAACAAAAGATATGTCCTCCAAGGAGGGGTCAGATACTGGATATCCGTCTGGAAGAACATACACCTGCCGAGTCGCGGAAAGATGAGTCTCGGAATACAAGCAAGTAAAGAAACGTACTTTGGTTGTCTCCAGATTAATGAATACGTGGTGATCCTCATGTATGGAGTGAGAGTATGCATATGATTTGCGGCCTCTGCCTTGGAAATATTTACCGCAGACCAGGCAACCATAGGTATTGATATTTGACAAGGATACAGAGCACACTTTCTCGAAATCGAAGTCAAGAACAGCTCTATTTATCTAAGAAACAATCAATACACGAGAGAAAAGTAGGATGTATACACTATACCGTGTCCAAGTAGAGGTCAGAAGCCTTCACTTCTTCAACAATGTCCGGCACCTCTTCATCTTCGTCCCCGTCCTCTCCTTGATTTTCCACAGCGTTCCCTTTAGCAAGCGAATCACCCTTGTCCGAGCTCAAAGTAAATTCACTATTTGTCAGATCATCCGATTCGAGTCTAGCACGCTTATTTGGTCGTTCGGATTTGCGTTCAGCATCGTCGACACCGTTGTTGGTCCCTGTGTTAGTAGGCATAAAGATCGTTACGTAATGTCGAGGCAGCGAATTATTTCGTTTGCAATTTCCGATCACCCTCACTAGCTCTCGTTCATGTCTCTCGTTGGCCGCACAAGGATTCTCATATCCACTCTACGTGAAACTACTGCTAACTCTCGCGTCTTTTCGTCTAGTGCTGCTGCCCAGATAAACCCCCCACTGAAACTTGACCCGAGCCTTCAGGCTCTTCTACGAGATGTCGACATATCTCTTACTCGTCATAAGATTTCAAACCCAGCACCTCACCGGGAACTTGACGTGATATCTATATCTGCGTCAGAGAAGCAATTGGAGAATGCCGCCGAGAACCACGAAAATTTCTCTGAGGACGATGCCACAGAAAGAAAGTCCCCTGCGGCGCGCTTTGGAAGTAATGGAATCGGGGCTGTAGTGTTGCCCATAGAGCTACAGAACTCCATCAACGTTCTGATTTCCGGTAAGCAAGAAAGTTGGCTACTTGACTGTGCTTCACTTTTTCTAACTGTGAGGTAATGCAGAGTCGGATAAATCTACATTGCATACGGATGCAAAGCGCCTTTTTCAGGACGGTGAATACAAGCGTTCGGAGGTAGATTGGTACCCAAGCTATGATGTGAAATACCGTTCTAGACAGCAGGCTTCACGACATTCTGAGCGTGACGGGACTGCCTTCGCATCTGTCGCTCTCCCGGCACATTATTCTGCCATAAGATCAGTACTAGAACACGTCAAACATCGCCTTGGTACGGACTGGAGTATAACGAGGGTCATCGATTGGGGCGCGGGTACTGGCAGCGGTCTCTGGTAAGCTATGTATCGCTTTGCCAGCGGCTTGAATCTAAGTTTATATCATTGTAAAGGGCCTCGCTCCATACATTCCAGAAAGACTCCAATGCTCCTAGAGATGCAGAAGGGCTGAAGGTCTTTGATTCCATACTTCAAACTTACCTCGGTATAGACAAACGAGACGGTCTTGTCAACATCGGCAAACGCCTTCTTCACAGTGAGTGCGTTTTGGAAATCGTGGTGACATATAAATAATGATTCCGGTAGGCATCAAGAACGATGATTTAACTATTTTATGGCAGAGGTCCTTCCAAGAAAATGACAAGATACCCCGTTCTTTAGGTCATGAAACGCTTGCCTTATCAGCATTCAACTTATCTTCTCTTCCCACCTCTCTGGCCAGAAAGGCGCTCGTGAAAGAAATGTGGGAGAGCGGTGCTCATACTCTGGTGAATAAGATTGCAACGTGCTTCTGGCTTTAGATAACTACAATCCACAGATAGATTTTGATAGACCATAACACTTCCGAAGGTTTTGAGAATATCGCCGAAGCGAGAGACGTTCTCCTCAAGATGGGCAAGAAGGAGATGGAAGACCCTGCCGCTGCGGAATGGTCTATTCGAGGCTCACACGTCGTAGCTCCGGTCAGTGTCCTTCTTGCCAATTTCCTCGCTCCGGCAATCTCAACTGCCTAACTTAGTGTCCTCATGATGGCCAATGCCCGTTACATCGCCCTGGCTCCGCACAACTGGTCTGCGGCTTCTCACAGCGTTTACAGAGGCCTTCATTTGTGCGGTTGACTAAGCACTCCCATGCTGGACACGAAGACATCGGATATTCGTACGTTGTTGTCCGCCGCGGAGAGAGACCAGCCTCTGTCTCCACCAAACTAGGACGTGTTGGAGCGGTCGGTACGCGGGAACTTGATAAAGAAGCAGAGTCTCGCAACGTTGTGAAGGAATTAACCCTTCATACCGAAGACGAGCCATATGAGGAGGTTGAGACTTCTTTGGAAAGCCCCGAATTAGACACTAATGCATCTGATACTGAGCCGGTATACACTCAGACTGAGCTCGACGCAGGCTTGCGACAGGAAGCCTTTAGTTGGCCTCGACTTGTCTTCCCTCCATTGAAGAGAAGCGGGCACATCATTTTGGATGCATGTACAGCGGAAGGTAGTTTTCTTCACCGTTCTTTCAGAAATTTGTTGACTATTCTCGAGCAGGAAAAATCATGCGTCTAACTATTCCAAAATCGCAAGGAAGACAACCTTATTATGACGCTCGAAAATCACGTTGGGGCGATCTCTTCCCTCATGAGCCCAAGAATGCACCTCAAGAACGTTATCAGCCTATGCATGTAAAAGGCAGTACAACCCCCGCCAAGGGTTCTGACATTGGTAAAAGGCGGCACCTCCACAAACCAAAGAGCGCCATAAGCTATGAATCGCTTGCTGACAGTCTTAAAAAAATAAGAAAGATATCAAAACACGACCGAATATCAAAAGCCAAAAGTCGATGGCTGGAGGAGTAGCCTGTGTCTCACTCATTTGCATCTGTAAAATAAATGATCTCTACCTTGCATTGAATTGTCACTGCTCTAATACACAAGACACAGATCAATGAAATTAATAGTCTGATATGCGAATACCAGGGCCCTGGGTGGAACTCAGTATCACTTTGCTGATGACAGTTGCTACAGCACGCTGTTAGTCGGTAGCAGGTGTATGAGGAAGAATAAAATCATACCTGGTTTGTTGTCCTTCTGTCGATTACCACTCTCCTTGATATTGCCTGTTGCCCGCTTAACCGAAGTCATAAAATGCCTGAAATTCTTAGCAACTTCATCGATAGAGAAGGTCATCTGTAGAATTGACGTTAGCCTTGGTCTCATCTACACGCGCAAAGAGATTCGTATTCACGGTTCCTATGGCCATGTGTATATTGCCCCGCTTGTCAGCTCTCCATTCGCTGGTGCCTTGTATGCGCTCTATGTATCCCGCAATGTCATCTGTGACAGTGCCGCGACGCTCCGAAGGCATCAGACCTTGTTGACCAAGAAAACGACCCAGCCGGGGAGTTATAGCGCGAATCAAGGAGGTAGTGCATAAATAAGTAGTTGCTCGAACGCGGCTGTTCAAAATCTATGTCCGATGCTCAGATCAGCAACATGGGTCCAGGGGCAAAAGGTGGCCTTACACTGTCAATGAGTTCAGGGCCTCCAACGATATGGGCACCAGCCTTCTTGGCTTCTTCCGCCTGTCTCCCTTCTGCAAATACTAGGATCTTGTCTTCTGCTTGCGCCTTCGCCTCCCTCGGCAGTTTGAAACGTCCCTTCGGCACAGCTACACCACTACCCATTTCGGTCTTGATATACATTTCGTACATTGCCTTCGGAGAAGCGACTTCAACTGCCTGAGAATAATAACATCCCGTTCTTCAATCCACGGGGCTCATAAGAGTAAGAGCGCGACTCACGCGTAAAGCCGATATAGCTTCTACGAGCGGCAGCTGTTCTATCTTTCCCTGCTTTAGCGCAGCCTTCGCAGCTCGCCTTTTGGCTTTTGCGGCCAGAGCCTTCTTGGAAGGCTGTCGGATTTTGGGCTCATTCTTCTTACGCGCGTGCGTGACGTGGGTCATGGTAAATTGCCGGCCATGAAAGAGAGAGAACATGGAGTTGCGACAGCATTGCCGACTGAAAGAAAGAAGTGAAGCCATGAGTTTGCGAGCGTCGCAATGAACTTTCAAGGCATACTCGTGAGAACAAAAATACCAAATGCCGTAGGCGGCAAAGCGAACACCCCATTTGAAAGGTCCCCGCGTCCTCAAAGGCTTGTCAAAGGCTGACCTAGGCTGACCTCCACTCAGGCTGTCGGTTTGCTTTCGGTAAGCCTCGTTGAAATCACTTGTTCCAACCATCACATCTTCGTCGGAGCTTCTCTTGTCCTTTGCTCGATGACTTTCCCATGGCTGGTGCAGCTCGAAGAACGGTGTCGATCAACCCGCCACAAACTCCGCCGTACTCCGCCAGTCCCGATGGTCAAAAGCCAGAAAAAGGGGCGAATTCGTCTATAAAATCGATATTGCTCGTGAGTAATGTTTCATTGGGGCTGTTGATTACAGAAAAATGTACTGTTGCTTCTCGCCCAGAATTAAAAGTTAAATGTTTACTTGACAGAAGACAATGCTCACATTTTCACCAGCTCGACACAGCCGAATGTATATCCATCTAAAATTCATTCGTCGAGACACTGACTCTAGAAAGTAGAGCCGCTGGCAGTGGATCTCAACACATATGTATGAGGCGGCACCTCCAGCAAAATTTAATTGAGTCTTTGGCCATGGTAGAGGTCAGGTTGATCGACCCGACTCCCCTCAGTCACAGTGGGACCTCGCTTTAATTTTTTGAGGAAAAGTAGTGCGGTAATTTGGGGCCTTTGATAGCTGCTGGTGAGATCCCTCGCATCACAAAAGCTAAGACCTCTTTGCGGAATAGTAGTCTCGATCCGACGTTCCGGCACCATCTCTTCAAAGCGTCACGTCCAAACAGCGCGTGTTCTATAGCGTGTGTCTCTGGTTCATAATTGAGATCCAAGAATAAAACGGCAAGAAACGCGGGTTGAAAACGACCCAGTTGACTCAGCCTTGTCCGCGATTTTCCCTCGAGTAGCATCATTTCTACACGCCCACAGTACGACGTATTGTAATCAATATGTTGAAATTCGTTCATGATTCTGACTGTGCGGCGTATTGGTTCCAGAAGGACCTCCCTATCAGGAAAAATCATGGGGCATTTCAAGCATGAGATATTACCAAGGCGGTAATGGTTGCGGTCGTTCGAGAGAACTGTCAATACAAAGGTCCACAATAAATTGAGAGATGCATGACAGTTCTTGATGTTGAGTATACAGTGACACCCCGGTCGTCAGACTCTTCCACTAAATGGCTCTGACCATTTAGAGCAAAAAAATCTAGGACATGTATGCCGTATTTGAGGTACTACTTCTGATGGAAGAAGACTCAGCTGAGTGCGGTGAAAACGAGTTCTGACGCCGAGAAGCTCGATCGAACATAACCCGAGTGGTGCTGAAATGGTAGTACACCTCGAGGACGAAAAGAGATATCTAGATAAGTTTAGGTGAATATGATGGCAGCGAGAGTCCTAAGGGAAGCCTCCCCTGACATACATCCTGATATGGACAATCCCAACGAAAAAACAACTGGCAGAAAGATATCTAGAGCGGATTGTTATAAAGTAGCCCAAACATCGTGACAGCAACTATGGTCATGTAGCCCATACTGACCCATTAATTATAGGTATATTGATATCGAGATATCACTCTGCCGCGGGGAAGCGCCAACGTCTAGGTTCTAGATGGTAACGAAGACTTTTCATTGGAGGATATATCTGAATGTATACAGAAATCCTAGATATGTGTCAATACACGCATTGAATCCGAGGAGCCAAAAGAGGACGCCCGAAGTCAACCAATGCTATCCAATGTTCTCCACGCTTCCATATCCTATGATACACAAAGTCAGCCGGTGCATAGATCTAGAGCGGGTTTCATTTCACGCACCGACGACATCCACAGCCCGTTGCTCGATTAGTTCATTCTCCGGCCTCTTCCCAGCCATCTTTCTAAGGAGAAAGGTTCATGTGCTCACTGGCATCTAGATATGTTTCAGCATAAGACCAGAAGACGTTCGAAAGGAACTTCTTGCTCAAGAGTGCAGTCTCTCCGCATAGTACAAATGTCATTACTAGGGGCCTTCGTGATCATTCTGAAAGCCAGGAACAGTAATCATTACTGGTTTGAGTATGTCCACGCTCCACGACCATAATTTCAGGCCCAACGGTATGGGTTGCATTTCAGTTTTTGATTGATTCCCGACCCCGTCATAATGCAAGTTCCAATTTTTCCAACCTCCGAATGGGTGGAGGTTCAACGTAAAAACAATCCTCGTGGGATGAAACGCAATCAAGCACTGCAGCAATCGTCATGCTTTGATTTTGTCTCTGTACATAGGACTTGACAACAAGAAAGGTCCTTTGATCGTATACGAGTGAGCAGTTGTAGAATGTGTCGGACATCGGACGCGCGCGAGAGCGCGATCGTGACACTCCGTGACAATGTTCGCGTATAGCACGTGATACCAAACGGACTTGAATCAATACTCAGTACTGTCGAAGTAACGAGCTCGTTCTTCAACTCGCAAGTTCTGGCATTGGCTATGTCTGGAAGTCTGTCGGAACGATCAAATCTTATAGATGTGTACGTGTTGAACCTGAGATTAACTTGTCATCTAACCTCCTTCCAGGACATACACTCAGCTTCATTCCATATTATCCGGTCACATTGAAGGTACCAGCACAGAACAAATCAAGGACTATATCACCCCGAGGCTCGACCAGCTCAAAGCAATCTCACAACCCTTTGGAAGGCCATCCGATACTTCACGTCGAAAGGTCACTAGTGGCTCTGTCACGTTGAGCGATGGCATCGTCCTTGGCGTCGAAGAAGCAGACAAGGAATTCATCTTTGCCATTAGCGCTGCTTTCCAAATCGATGAAATACACTCCCTCATCCTATTGCGGGCTTTTCTCTACAACCAAGGACTACCCTTCTCCGCCCAGGCTAGCACAGATAATCCCTCCCTTGCCCAAGAATTGGTAGAAGCCATCACGCCTTTCTATTTCGCCGAACGTCTTTCCATACTTCGTGTTTTCATACCTCTGTTCCGTGCCAAGGAGAATGTCTCAGAGCCTTTTCACGAAGTAGCCCTATCAATATTACCCAAATTGCTACCAGATGGACAGCAGTTTGCGGAGCACTTGCTCACCGAATACGGACACAAATCCAAGGAGCATGTTCCCGTGTCGCTTAGCAGTGATCCTAAAAAGGCGTCGCGCTGGGCAAAGCAGAACAGTAGGGAGCAATTGGTTCTTCTAGAAGTGTTGTTCTGGACTTTGTGGGGCTCTGTTGATTGTGATGGACCCACAGTGGAGAGAATTTTTGGAGTTGCATATGAGACGAATTTAGGAACTGATCAGCAGAACGCCACACTCTTACTTGATGAAGAAGGTATGCAGCTCCAACGAGACAAGGCTACGCTATGGATCATCATTACCGTCGAAGTTCTCGAGCTGGAAACGATAGCAGATGAAATTTCTCTTTCGATGTTCGATGAACCGACCCGGAATCATTTCTATATTTCCAATCCTGAGTCATTGACTCGCATACATGAGTTGGTCATGTCCCATGGTCCTAATCAGTTTGCGTGTACATTCCTCGCGTGGACCTTTGTCGTCTCTCGTCTATCTTCGGCAGCAGCACAGATGAAAGCCATTCCCAACTCGTATCAAAAGTTCTACGACTCTCTTCTCGGTCATCCCAATAGCTCGTATTCCAAAGATCGAGAGCCGGCCCACGTCGCCATGACTCGTACATGCCTAGAGCCCAAGGCCGGTCTTTTTCAGCTGATGCTCACTATGTTGACATCATCTCCTCTTTTTGTGACTGCTGCTGCCTGG